>ML335125.1:0-23583 GCA_005239505.1 Nicotiana paniculata | reverse complement strand
GATTTCCCCCCCCCCCCCTCCCCACAAGGTTAGGCAAGCCACTTACCTCGAACCAAGATTAATCAATCAACAAGAATGACTTTTCCTCGATTTTTCCTACTCCGAATGATCCAAATCTAGAAAAAATTAATTACATACTATAAATAAAACTACAATAAACTAATCTAATTAATGAAATCAAGACTTTAACAAGAATTTCAAAAATCTCCCCAAAATGTCGAACACCCATTCAACCACGAGTTCACTCATACCAAAATTACTCAATTCTGATACAAAAATCTCAATCAAAACCCAAAATTTTGGTCGAAGAACTTCTTCTACTTTTCCGCAAATTCCTCAACTCAATGCCTTAATTTATTGATGAAATTAACGATAGATTAGTGGGATATAACCAAAAACGAGTTAAGAATCATTACCCAATAGTTTCCTCTAAAAATCCCTCAAATTATCACCTCAATCCGAGCTCTCAAAGTCCCATAATGAAAATGAGATCAAACCCTCGTAATTTTCCCCTTTCTGCCCAGCGAACTCACTTCTGCGAGGGGATCATCGCATCTGCGGTTCCACACCTGCATAAAAACCATTGCAGGTGCGGACTTCACTTAAGTCCTCAATGTTTGCTTCTGCGAACAAGGGCCGCACCTGCGCGTCCGCTTCTGCGCTCCATCTCCCGCTCCTGCGAGACTCTGAACGCATCTACGGTCCAAGCTGGACGGGCCCATAATCTGTTCTGCAGTGTCGCACCTACGACCCAAAAATGCGCAGGTGTGATTACGCCAGGTGCAACAAACTTCAGCCAATCCACACAACTCCAAATGATGCGTTAACACTTCACAATGAACCCGAGGCCCCCGGGACCTCAACCAAACATACCAACAAGTCTTTAAACATCATACGAACTTAGTCGAGCCCTCAAATCATCAAACAATAACAAAAAAATGAATCGCACTCCAATTCAAGCTTAAAGAACTTCAAAACTTCAAACATCTACAATCAATGCCGAAACTTATCAAATCACGTCAGATTGACCCCAAATTTTGCACACAGGTCATAATTGAAACTACGTACCTACTCCAACTTCCGGAATCGGAATTCATCCCCGATATCAAAAAGTCCACTCCCAGTTAAACTTCCAAAAAATTCAACTTTCACCCTTTCAAGCCTAATTCAGCTATAGACCTCCAATTCACAATCCGGACACGCTGTCGAGTACAAAATCACCCAATGGAGCTAACGAAACCGACAAAACTCCATTCCGGAGTCGTCTTCACACAGTTCCAACTGTGGTCAAAATCCCAGAACTTAAGCTTCCGTTTTAGGGACTAAGTGTCCCAAAATAACTCTGAAACAAAAAACGAAACCTCTCGGCAAGTCACCTAAGCATAAAATGATAAGGGGAAAACAATAAATAGGGGATCAGGGCTAAATACTCTCAAAACGACCGGCCGGGTCATTACACTTGCTTCATTCCTGTTGCTTCTCGCCTTTGTGAAACAACAAGCTTAAATATAATAATTGTAATAAACATAAATAGTATACTTAGGTTTGATCCCAGGTAAAGCGGAAAAAAGATATATGGTGCTAGGGAGGGGAATCAAACTACATATGCTTTGGCAAAAAAGACTATTAAATCACTGGGCATACTTGAAAGTTTTCTGAAGAAAAATGTTCCTTTACTAACCACTCCCATTCTTTCTTGTCTACTCTCTTTGGACGATTCTTAAGAGCCTGTTGGATTGGCTTATCCTTCACATATTTTGCATGCAAGTGTCCTCTCCATTTGTTCCATAACTCTCTCATCCATCCCAAGATATGATCACGATGATCATTCATGTCAATACTCTCAAATTTATTGTCACGACACAAATCTCACATGTCGTGATGACACCTATCGCAATACTAGGCAAGCCAACATCCACAATAAAACCACGCATCTTTAAATTTGGAAAAACATAGTTATATAAGTTCATGAGAAAAATCTCAGAAATACTGAATAAAAACACCGCAACTCAATACAAAATTTCCCAAAATAAGGGTGTCACTAAGTACATGAGTATCTATACAATAACATGGTTTGACAACTGAAACACTGTCTAGGAAGGTAGAAAAGTATAAATAAATCTAAGAGATAAAGGAGGAGAGTCATGCACTCCGGATGCCAAGGAAACTACCTTGATAGTCTGTGTACTGAATAAGCTCCAACACTAGCAACCTCTGTGCCCAGAAGTACCTGGATCTGCACACGAAGTGCAGAGTGTAGTATGAGTACAACCAACTCAATAAGTAACAAGACTAACCTTTGGGCTGAAATTAGTGACGGGCTCAACCAAAACAGTCCAAATGCAGAGTTTAATAATACGGAAATGATAGGAAATATGACAATAATATCGCAGAGAAACTCATAATCTGTTGGTACATAGTACATGAATGTAGACATGCTTCTAGGTTTAAATTTAAGCTCATTACAGATAAAATATGTCAAGTATGACTGATATGAGAAGTATTATATCTCTATATCCACATGCCAATGTGTATATCACATGTGATGCAACATAATGAAAACCTCACGTACTCACACTCTCAGAGTACTCAATCTGACTGTCTCAATTCTCGCTCATCACACTCAATCACTCAACACTGTATGGTACCTGCGGTCACTGCTGGTATGTCAAACTCCGGAGGGGCGAATCCTATCCAAGCTCTAATAAGCCTGCTACGACATGCAGCCCGATCCCATCATGAATCAATAATACCTGTTGCGGCATGCAACTCAATCCTATCATGATTCAATAGTACCCGTGCGGCGTGCAGCCCGATCCTATCAATATCACTCAAAAACAGGCCCTCGACCTCACTTAGTCATAAATCTCTCCAGTCTCTCGGGATCACAACACTCATGTCAAGAAACCCAAATCAATGATGAATGATGTGACAATAATGATAACAGAGACTGATATGATATGCAATGAAGAATGCCACTGAGTACATAACCAAAAATTAAGCAAATAAATCAACAAAAAAAAATGACCGTTGTGGGTCCCAATAGTACCAACACATAGCCTAAACATGATTTCTTACATAAATAACATCTCAAATTCTCTAACACATAGAGTACGGTAATAATATTCAGATAAGATGACCACACAGTTCCACAAAAGAGACTCAGTCACAATTACTACGGTGTACGCCCAAACAGCCGTCACCTAGCATGTGCGTCAACTCAACAACGATCAGATAACATGAAATTCAGGGATTCATACCCTCAGAACCAAGTTTAGAAGTGTTACTTACCTTAAGCCGTGAATATCTCTACTCTAATAAGCCCTTGCATCGCAAATCATCCTCCAAACACCTCGAATGTAGCCACAAACAACTCGATACAATCAACACAAGCTATAAGAATCAATTCCATATGAAAATGCTAAGTTCTTAATCAAAAGACAAAAAGTCAACTCAAAAGTCAACCCCGAGCCCACATCTCGAAATCTAACATAAGCTATAAAATCTGAACACCCATTCAACCACAAGTCTAACCATACAAAAATTACTCAAATCCGATACTAAATCGCCACTCAAATCCCCAATTCTTACTTTCTAATCGCTAGCCCAAAACAACCAAAATTCCACCTTAAAAACATATAAACTAGATGGGAAATTCGATAGGTATTCAATATTAATGACTAAAAATGATCAAAAGTAGCTTATCTCAAGAAATCTCGTGATACCCCTCTCGAAATCGCCCTCAATCGAGCTTCTAAAGTCCAAAAATGAAAAAATCCTAGAAACCCTTCAAACATATACACTACCTAGGAGATCCGCACCTGTGAAGCCACTTAACCGCTTCTGCGGTCCTACTTTTGCGGAGTCTTCATCACTTTTACGACTCCACAGCCTCCTGCCCACTTCCGCTTCTGCGGCCGATCATGTGCAGATGCGCATCCGCCTCTATGAAAGATCCTTCCTCACCTGCGCTCCCAAGGTCCCCTCTCCAGATGTCGCACCTGTTCCTCTACTCTCCGCATATGTGATCTCATAGGTGCGGCCAATACTTCGCACCTGCGTTTCCTCATAGCCCCAGCTGAAACCGTTTCTACGACGCCTTCATCGCTCCTACAGTCGAGCACCTATAACCAAATCCATCACAGGTGCGACCACACCAGTACAAAACTCTTTATCCATTTCTTTAAGTTCAATTTTCAATATGATAACCATCCGAAATCCACCCGAGGCCATTGGGACCTCAACCAAATATATCAACATGTCCTAAAACATGATACGAACTTAGTCGAGGCCTCAATTCACATCAAACAACACCAAAAACATAAATCGCACCCCAATTCAAACCTATTGAAACTAATGAATTTCCAACTTCAATAATTGATGCCGAAACCTATCAAATCAACTCTGATTGACCTCAAATTTTGCACAAAAGTCATAAATGACACATCAGACCTATTACAACTTCCAAAATCAAAATCTGAGCCCGACATTCACAAAGTCAACTCTCGATCAAACTTCTCAACTCTCCTAACTTCTAATTTTTCCAACTTTCGCCATTTCAAGCCAAAATCACTTGCGGACTTCCAAATAGATATCCGAACACACTCCTATGTGCAAAATCACCATACAGAGCTAACAGAACCATCAAAAATCCGTTTCGGAGTCGTTTTCACATGTCAACATCCATTCAACACTTTCAACTTAGGCTTCCAACCTTGTGACTAAGTGTCCCAATTCATTCCGAAATACCCTCGGAACCAAACCAATCACCACTGCAAGTTACGTAACAATAATTGAGCACAAAATAAGTAATAAATGGGGGAACAAGGCTACAACACTCAAAACAACTGGCCGGGTAGTTACATCCTCCCTCTATTACTTTCTTCCTCGAACGGGCCTAGAATCATACATGGAATCTCAAATAGGCGTGGATATCTGCTCCGCATCTCTCACTCGGTCTCCTAAGTAGCCTCCTCGACTGGCTGACCTCTTCACTCCACCTTCACTGAAGCTATGTTCTTGGTCCTCAACTTTCGAACCTGCCAATCCAAAATGGCCATTGTCTCCACATCATAAGTAAAATCACCATCTAACCAAACCGTTCTGAAATGCAAAATATGAGACGGATATACCGTGGGCTCAACTTGCCCTTCTTCCCGAACCTCAAAATAACTTTCATGGGTGAAACTTTGAGTAGTACCTTCTCCCCCACCATGTAAGCAACATCACGAACCTTCCAATCAGCGTAGCTCCTCTGTCTAGACTGCACCGTGCGAAGCCGATCCTGAATCAATTTAACCTTGTCGAAAGCATCCTGAACTAAGTCAGTACGTATTAGCCTAGCCTCACTCGGCTTGAACCAACCCACCGGAGACCGACACCATCTCCCATACAAAGCCTCATGCAGAGCCATTTGAATGCTCGATTGGTCGCTGTTGTTGTAGGTAAAATCTGCAAGAGGCTGAAAGAACCCCCAAAATCTATGACACAAACGCGTAGAATATCGTCCAATATCTGAATAGTGCGCTTGTACTGCCCATCCGCCTGAGAGTGGAATATTGTACACAACTCAACCCGCGTGCCTAACTCTCATTGCACTGCTCTCCAAAATTGTGATGTAAACTGCGTGCCCCGATCTGAAATGATGGACACCTGCATACTGTGAAGCCAAACAATCTCACGAATGTAGATATCAGCCAACCGCTCCGAAGAATAAGTAGTCCCCACTAGAATGAAATGCGCGAACTTGGTCAACTTATCCACAATCACCCAAATAGAATCAAACTTCCTCAAAGTCTGTGGGAGCCCAACTACAAAATCCATGGTGATACGCTCCCATTTCCACTACGGAATCGCAAGCCTCTGGAGCAATCCACCTAGTCTCTGATGCTCGTACTTCACATGCTGACAATTTAGGCACCAAGCTACAAACCCCATTATATCCTTCTTCATCCTCCTCCACCAATAGTGTTGCCTCAAGTCCTTATACATCTTTACGGAACCCGCATGAATGGAATACCGCGAACTGTGGGCCTCCTCAAGAATCAACTCACGTAGTCCATCCATATTGGGCGCACAAATCCGGCCTTGCATCCTCAATATCCCATCATCCCTAATAGTAATCTCCTTAGCATTATCGTCTCCTTGAGGACAAGCAAATGGGGTCACCATATTGACGCTTCCTGATGCGATCATATAAGGTAGACCAAGAAACCATGCAAGCTAGAGCCCGATTGGGCTCCGAAACATCTTCACGAACTGATTGGGCAAGGCCTGAACATCTGATGCAATCGGTCTCTCACCGACCAAAATAAATGCAAGGCTACCCATACTCACCGTCTTTCTACTAAAGGCATCCACTACCACATTGGCCTTCCTAGGATGGTACAAAATGGTAATATCATAGTCCTTTAGTAGCTCCAACCATCTCCACTGCCTCAAATTTAGATCCTCTTTTTTGAACAAATGTTGGAGACTCCGATGATCCGTAAATACCTCACAAGACACACCGTAGAGGTAATGCCTCCAAATCTTCAATGCATGAACGATGGCTGCCAACTCCAAAACATGAACATGATAGTTCTTCTCATGGGGCTTTAACTGGCGGGAAGCATAAGAAATCACTCTACCCTCCTGCATCAAGATACACCCAATACCAATCCAAGAAACATCATAATACAAAATATAAGAACCTGACAACGAAGGCAAAACTAGAACTAGAGTTGTGGTCAAGACAGTCTTGAGCTTCTGAAAGCTCTCTTCACACTCATCCCACAACCTGAATGGTGCACCATTCTTAGTCAACCTGGTCAAAGGTGTTGCAATGGACGAGAAACCCTCCACAAAGAGACGATAATATCCGGCCTAACCGAGAAAAATCTAAATCTCAGTAGCTGAAGACGGTCTGGGCCAACTCTGAACCACATCTATCTTCTTTGGATCAACCTTAATCCCCTCTATGGACACGTTCCCCAAGAATGCCAGCGAACTTATCCAAAACTCAAACTTGGAGAACTTGGCATAAAGCTTCTCCTCCCTCAACCTCAGCGGTACAATCCTCAAATGCTGAGCATGCTCCTCCTGACTACGTGAATACACCAGGATATCATCAATGAATACTATGACAAACAAATCATATATGGCTAAAATGAAATGTTCATCAGATGCATGAATGCTATTAGGTCGTCGGTCAGCCCTAAAGACATCCCAAGGAACTCATAGTGACCGTAGCGGGTCCTGAATGCCGCCTTCAGAATATTCGAGTCCCGAATCTTCAACTGGAAATACCCAAACCTCATTTATATCTTAGAGAACACCCTCTCTCCCTGAAGCTTGTCAAATAGATCAATAATGCGCGACAAAGGGTACTTGTTCTTGGTCGTAACTTTGTTTAATTTCCTATAATTGATGCACATCCGCATAGTACCATCCTTCATCATCACAAATAGAACCTGTGCACCCCAAGGAGACACACTAGACCTAATGAACCCCTTACCAAGAAGCTACTAAAGCTGCTCTTTCAAATCCTTCAACTCTAGTAGTGCCATACGATATAGAGGGTTAGAAATGGGTTGAGTGCCTTGCACCAAGTCAATACCAAAATCAACATCCTGGTCGAGTGGTATGCGCGACAGGTCTATAGGAAACATATTTGGGAAGTCTCATACTACTGGGACAGAATCAATAGTAGGAGTATCGGCACTGACATCCTTCACAAAATCTAAATATGAAAAATGCCCCCCTTCCCAACCATCTGTTGGGCCTTCAGATAAGAAATCGCCCTGCTGGGAACATAATCTAGAGAACCTCTCCACTGGATCCTCGACAATCCAGCATCTCCATCATCACGGTCTTAGCATAAAAATCCTGAACAGCATGACATGGGGACAACCAATCCATACCCAGAATCACGTCGAAATCAAACATACTAAGTAGTAAGAATCAACTCTAGTATCGACTCCCCCAATAGTCACCACACACGACCGATACATACGACCCACAATAATAGTATCGCCCCCACCGGCGTAGATACATGGACAAGTGAAGCCAAGGACCCACGGGGCATATCCAAGTAACGAGAAAAATATGATGATACATATGAATAAGTGGAACTAGGGTCAAATAATATAGAAACATCCATGTGGCTCATATTGAAACAATACCTGTGATCATTGTGTCTGATGTAACTACCTCTGGCCTGGCAGGAATAACATAGAATCGAGCCTGACCGCCACCTGATTGGCCTCCCCCTCTAGGGCGACCACTACCTGCTTGAGCCCCACCCTGAGCTGGCTGAGCGGGTGGTGAATTAAGTAGTGTGAAAACCGCAGTATGACTCCTCTGCTGAACTGGACCTCCCAAAAGGAGGTGACAATGCCTCTTCACATGAGCAAACTCTCCACACTCAAAGAAACCCCGTTCTAACATTTGCGGCAAGTACTGAAGCGGACCCCGAGAGCCAGAATAACCATTAGAGGGAGCTAGCACAGATGAACCTTGAAGAGATGGAGCACACGATGAACTTTGAGCTGGGAGAGCATTAAGACATGACTGACCGGAAAGAGCACTTTATGAACCATAGGTATATGATGCACCTCGATGAACCGGACGAGCTATCTGAGCAGGCCTATAAGGACGAACCTCTGCTATGGTGAGATTGTCCCCTAGAAGAAACACCGGTGAAACCACCCAAACCACGAGGCTTCTCGACCTTCCTCTCTTCGTGCACCTGACTACGGACTAGCTCTAGACACCGATCAATATCAACCACCTTGTCGAGCATAGCACCTGATATATTCTCCCGAGTCATAACAAAGCACAGTCCATAGTTGAGGCCATCAATGAACCTCTTAATCCTCTCATCTCTGTGGGAACAAACCAGGCCGCGTGGCTGCTCAAACCGCCTACGCAACTCCTCCCCACGATTCAATGGCACAAACTTCTCCAAGAAGATAACGGAGAAGTCGTTCCATGAAAGTGGTGCAGCACCGGCTGGACTGCTCCATTCATAGGTCTCCCACTATCTGAAGGCTGCCCCCGTTAGCTGAAAAGTAGTAAATAAGACCTCACTAGTCTCCAGAATACCCGTCGTGTGAAGAATCCGCTGGAACCTATCTAATAAGTCCTGAGCATCCTCTGACTCAACCCCATTGAATGATGGAGCTTGAGCCTTCCAAACCTCTCTAGTCTCTTTTGCTCCTCATCACTCATAACTGGACCACCTGGTCCTGGGTAACTGCAACCGACTGGGCTGGTAGTATCTCCGGTGTCTGAAGTCCCTTCACCACCTGCTCTAGAGATTGAGCGGTGGGAGTCTAAGCAGCTCCCCCAGCCTGAGAAGTGGCTGGTGCGGCCTGGACTGAAACTGCCTGAGTAAGGCTAGTGCAAATAGTCAATATCTGAGTAAGAGCATCCTGAAGGCCTTGAATCACAACAGGCACAGCTGGTGCCTGAGCTGGTCCCACCGGCTCAACCACACCTAGAATCTTCTCCTGAGTTGGAGCAACTGGTGGGTCTATAGATGCTTCTCTAGCTTCTGTACGAGCTGCACCTCGGCCTCTACCGCGGGCTCGGCCTGTCGTGGCTCTATTCGGCAGTACTGGTGGCCATCCGCCCGATCAAATAGCACGTGTCCTCACCATCTGTGAGAGGATAGAATAAGAGAAGTTTAGTTTCCAGAACCAACAAATTTGCACGACAAGAATACAAGAAAATGATTTTTTTCCTAAGGGTTCAACAGACTCTCTAAGATAAGTACAGACTCTCTAAGATAAGTACAGACGTCTCCGTATTGATCCGCAAGACTCTACTAAACCTGCTCATGACTTGTAATACCTATGCAACCTAGGTCTAATACCAACTTGTCCCAACCCAAATCTCACATGTCGTGATGGTGCCTATCGCAATTCTAGGCAAGCGAACATTCACAATAAAACTACACATATTTAAATTCAAAAAAAAACATAGTAATATAAGTTCAAGAGAAAAATCTCAGAAATACTGAATGAAAACCCTACGACTAATACAAAATTTCCCAAAATTCGGGTGTCACTGAGTACATGATCATCTATACAATAACATGGTCTGACAACTAAAACACTGTCTAGGAAAGTAGAACATTATAAATAAAGCTAAGAGATAAAGGAGGAGAGTCAAGGACTGCGGACGCCAAGGCAGTTACCTCGATAGTCTACGAACTGAATAAGCTCCAACACTAGAAATCTCCGTGCCCGGAAGTAATTGGATAACCACACAAAGTGCAGAGTGTTGTATGAGTACAACCAACTCAATAAGTAACAAGACTAACTTTTGGGATGAAAGCAGTGACATGCTCAACCAAAATAGTCCAAATACATAATTTAACTGTAGAAAAATGACAGGAAATATGACAATAATATCTCAGATAAACTCATAATCTGTTGGTAAACAATACAGGAATATAGACATGCTTCCAGGTTTATCTTTTAAGCTTAACACAGATAAAATATGCCAAGTATGACTGATATAAGGAGTATCATATCTCTATATCCACATGCTAATTTGCATATTGTTATAACTCATTTTAACACAGGTCAAATTAAAGTAAAATATATTAGTAATTCCTGAATTACTAATTAAC
This sequence comes from Nicotiana paniculata, assembly GCA_005239505.1. Lineage (NCBI taxonomy): Eukaryota > Viridiplantae > Streptophyta > Magnoliopsida > Solanales > Solanaceae > Nicotiana > Nicotiana paniculata. The sequence goes on along the minus strand of ML335125.1, from coordinate 12,965 downwards.
TAAAGGGTCGCCACCTAACTATATTAAAAGGTGAGTTAGGGAACCTAAATTATCTATTATTAACTATGTATATGATCTACTAAAATTTAGAAATTCTAAGGTAAGGGTTCAATTAATTTTAAAGAGAAGATGTAAGGCCCTCCTTAAGATCTATATTAAAATAGTTTACCAACCAAGCTTAAGTTAATTGATCAAAATGTATTAACCTGTAAGTATAGCTTAAATTTTAGAGGTTGGAATGGTGGTAGCCGAATAGAAAAATATATTTGAAATTTCGAACTACATAGAGCCGTAAGTAGCCTTAGTCTAACAATTCCAAAATCCATCTTAAATGATTCTTACATAAAAGGAAATCGAGTCTTCTAAATTCGTTATTAACCCCAAGCTTACTGACTCAAGTGTTGGATTCAAGAAAAAAGGTTATTCCCAAGAGTTTCATCACCTATTAGACTAAGTTATTAATTGTATATATGTAAGTCATTAATTAACAAGAAACTAAAACATCGTCAGTTATCCACTGTAGTACAGTGCAAAAGAATAAGGCGGACTCATGGTAGAGAGGGTATTGCATTAAGACATCCATCTTGCTCCAATATAACGACCCGCTCTATCGTTTTGAGCTCGAGCACGTTGTTCGGCGGTTTGAAGACTTGGGTAGCTTCACTTCAAGTATTATGACTTGTATGTATTGTCATAATTGAATTTTGGAAGTTCAGAGTTGATTTGGAAAGAAATCTTCATTTCAGAAGCTTTAAGTATGAAGAATTGACTAAGATTTGACTTTTGAGTTAACGACCTCGGAATCGGGATTTAAAAGTTTCAATAGGTTTGTATGATCATTTCGGAATTGGGGGTACGTCCATATCAGGTTTTGGGTGATCCGGGAGCATTTTGATGCTTATTATGGAAAGTTAGCATTTTGGAAGAACTTAATAAGTTTTGGTTGAAGTGTATTTTAATGTTATCGATGTCCATTTGGGATTTCGAGAGTGAGGATAGCTCTGTATGGTGATTCTGGTCTTAGGAGCCCGTCCGGATGTGGATTTGGAGGTTAGTAGGTCAGTTTGGGGTCATTTGGAAAAAGTTGGAAATTCGAATGTTTTTGGGAAGTTTGACTGAGAGTGGAGTTTTTGACATCGGGTTCGGATTCCAATTCTGGAAATTGGAATAGGTCTATTATGCCAAATATGACTTGTGTTCAAAATTTGAGGTCAATCAGACGTGATTTTATAGGTACCAGTATCAAATTTGGAAGTTTGAAGTTCTAAAGTTCATTAAGCTCGAATTGGGGTGCGATTCATGATTTTGATATTGTTTGATGTGATTTTAGGCCTCGAGCGAGTTTATGTCATGTTTTGAGACAGGTTGGTGTGATTGGACAAGGTCCCCCGGGGTCTTGGGTGTGTTTCAGACCAAGTTAGGCTGATGTGCTGGTGTCTGATTTCCTCCTTCGCGAACACAAAGGTTCTCATGTGTTCGTGAAGAGGAATTTTGGGGCTGTTGGATCTGGACCTCGTGAATGCTAGGCAGAGGATGTGAACGCGAGGCAGATGTTGGGAAAGCTTTCTAGAACGTGAGCTGAAGGATGCGAATGCCAATAGATAGAGGAACAAAGGGTTGAGGCAGGATGTGCTTCGCGAACGCGAGGGAGGGGCTTGCCGCGTTCGCGAAGAAGAATTTCTGGGCCGAGTTTGTTGAGCTTCACGAACGCGAGATAGTGCCGTGTCCACGATGAAAGTTCACCTGGCAGTGTATAAGTTGCAAGAAACGGGGTTTGGCTCATTTTATCTCATCTCCTCCATGGGAGCCAACCTAGGAGCAATTATGGACCACCATTTTCATCGTCAATCATGAGGTAAGTGATTTCTACTAGTTGTAAGTTAAATACAAGGTTTATATATGGATTTAGACATAAGAATTTGTAGAAATTTGGGATTTTGTAGAAAAACCTAGAAATTGTTTTTTTTTAATTTGACCACGAATTTGGGTGTGGAACTGAGAATAAATTATATATTTAAGTTCGTGATGTTATGGGTAATGCTTTTCTTCAAAAAATTTTGGAATCCGGGCGTGTGGGCCCGAGGGTGACTTTATTGACTTTTCGACCGGAGTTAGAAATTATTATAAATTGGATTATAATGAGTATTAGAGTACATATTTATGGATTTGCACATTTATTGACTAGTTTTTGAGCGATGGGCATCGATATGAGTTGTTTCAAAAGCATTGGAGCCGGTTATGGAACTTCGGAGTGAGGTAAGTCCTTTTTCTAACGTTGTAAGAGGGAATTAACGCCATAGGTGAATTCATTTAATATGTGCTTTTGTTTGTGGGGGGATGCGTACGCACGAGGTGATGAGAGTCCGTACGTAGCTACTAATTATGTTTATGTCTAGGTAGTCTAGGACCTAAATCATGTTATACTTGTGGTGTTTGCACTCTACTTGGCAATTTACTAGCTTAATCATATTGGAACTTGATAAAGGAATTGTAAAAAGTTGAATTTCATTTACTTGAGATTTGGACGGGTCACTTGACCGTTAATAAGAATTGGTAATTCTTTGAACAGTGGCCTCTTAATAATCTTGAATCGGTTGTTTTAATGTATTTTCTCTTCTTGTGGAGCGGGCTGATAGCCTCGGTAGTGATCTCCTTAGCATTACCATGCTGAACCATGTCCCTAAGGACAAGAAGATGGGGTTCATCACACTAACGCTACCTGACACGATCATAAAGAGAAGATCGAGAGACCATACAAGCCAACACTCGACTGGGCTCAAAAATATCCAATCTAACAAGCTGGTTAGCTAAAGCCTGAACATCCAATGCCAATGGCCTCTCTGCTGCTGGTAGATATGCTAAGCTCCCCAAACTCTCTTCCCGGTGACTCAAGACATCGGCCACCACGTTGGCCATCCCGGGATGGTATAAAATGGTAATATTATAATCCTTAAAAATCTCTAACCACCTATGCCGACGCAAGTTAAGATCCTTCTGTTTGAACAAATGCTGCAAACTCCGGTGATCGGTGTAGATCTCACAAGGGACACCGTACAAATAGTGCCGCCAAATCTTTAAGTCATGAACAATAGCTGCTAACTCAAGGTCGTGGACATGATAGTTTTTTTCATGCACCTTCAACTGTCTAGACGTGTAGGCAATCATCCTACCGTCCTGGATCAACACCGTGCCGAGATAAATCCGCGGCGCATCACAATATGCATTATATGACCCCACCTGTAGGCAATACCAATACTAGGGTGGTTGTAGTCAAAGCTGTGTTGAGGTTATGAAAGCTCTCCTCACACTCCTTTGTCCACCTGAATGGAGCACCCTTATGGATTAGCCTCGTCATAGGTGTTGTAATAGATGAGAAACCCTCTACAAAGTGACGGTAATACCCCGCCAAACCAAGAAAACTCCGGATCTTCGTAGCGGAGGACGTTCTGAGCCAACTCTGCACTGCTTCCACCTTATTAGGATCCACCTTGACCCTATCACTCGACATGACATGACCCAAGAATGCCACTGAGTCTAGACAAAACTCACACTTTGAAAATTTTGCATATACCTTCTTTTCTCTAAAGGTCTGAAGCACAGTCCTCAAGTACTGCTCATGATCCTCCCGAGTCTGGGAGTACACCAGAATGTCGTAAATAAAAAGAATGACGAATGAGTTGAGATAGGGATGGAACACACCGTGCATCAAGTGCATAAATGCTGCTGGGGTGTTGGTCAGCCCAAATGACATCACAAGAAACTCGTAGTGACCATACCGAGTTCTGAAAGCAGTCTTGCGGATACCTGGCTCCCGAATCTTCAACTGATGATAGCCTGAACGTAATTCAATCTTAGAAAACACTCTGGAACCCTATAAATTATCAAATAGGTCATCAATACGAGGCAATGGATAGTTTTTCTTCACTGTGACTTTGTTCAACTAGCGATAATCAATGCATATACACATAGAACCATCCTTTTTCTTCACAGTCAAGACCGGAGCACCCCAAGGTGACACACTGGGATGGATGAAGACCTTATTAAACAACTCCTGTAACTGGTCCTTAAATTTCTTCAACTCAGGAGGAGCCATACGATATAGAGGAATAGAGATGGGCTGAGTGCCCGACAACACATCAATACCGAAGGCAATATCTCTGTAGGGAGGCATGCCCCGAAGATCAGCTGGAAATTCATCTGGAAAGTCCCTAACTACTGGAAATGACTCAACTAGAGGGGTATCAATACTGACATCTCTCACATAAGCTAGATACATATCACACCCTTCTCAACCATTCATTGAGCTTTAAGAGATTAAATAACTCTGCTGGGAGTATACTCTAAGGTACCTCTCCACTCTAATCGCGGTAATCCTGGCATAGCCAGCGTCAAAGTTTTTGCGTGACAATATGGAATAGTATAATGGGATGACAAGCAGTCCATGTCCAAATTAATATAAAAATCTACCATACTGAGCAATAATAAGTCGGCTCTGGTCTCAAAACCACTAAGAACAACCAAACACGACCGATACACATAGTCAACAACAATAGAATCTCCCACAGGTGTAGGCACATAAACAGGAGAACTTAAGGAATCATGAGATACGCCCAAATACGGGGCAAAATAAAAGGACACATAGGAATAAGTGGAGCCTGGATCAAATAAAACTGATGCATCTCTATGTCAAACCAGAACAATACCTGTAATGAAAGATTCAGATGTAACTACCTCTGTACGAGTAGGAAGAGCATAATATCTAGACTGGCCTCCCCCTATAGGGCAACCTCTACCTCCCCGACCTCTATCTCGAGTTGGCTGAGCAGGTGGGGTAGTAGCTAGTGCTATAATCATAGCATGAGGACCCGGTGGAGAACGCGATGCCTGAGAAGTCTTTGGAGGTGCACCCCTCCTAAGTCTAGGGCAATCTATCAGCATATGGCGAGTATCGCCACACTCAAAATAAGCTCTCAGAGGGCGTGGCTGCTATGACTGGCTCGGTCCATGTCCGCTGGGCTGACCGCTAAAAGAACCCAATGCAGTAGGTGCACTATATAGTGGCGGTGCATAATAAGGCTCCTAGGGCCTAGAAGGGGTCTGAATACCACTGGCGACTTGAAGAGTTGAATGAACGGGGAGACTAACATAGCCTTTACCATGATGAACTGCAGCTGGGGCACGAGTGCCACTATAAGTGCAAGACTCTCGAGACCTCTTGGCTTCCCTCTCCTCTCTCTCTCAAGTAAGCATACCCTCTAATCTTTTAGCAATACTCACAACCTGCTGGTAAGAAATATCCATCTCCAACTCCCAAGCCATGCTAAGCCTAATACTGGGGTGGATTCCCTCGATAAACTGACGAACCCTCTCTCGAACTGTAGCAACCCAGGCTGGTGCATGTCGGGACAAATCACTGAAGCGAACTGCATACTCTAACACAGTCATCGCACCCTGGCACAGCTGCTCAAACTTCGCACGCCATGCATCTCTAACACTCTGAGGAACATACTCCCTCAAAAACATGTCCAAGAGATGAGTCCATGTAAGTTAAGCCTCCTCAGCCGGACTATCAACTCATAAGCATGCCACCACTGATAGGCCGCACCTCTAAGCTGGAATGTAGTAAAAGAAACCCCACTCGACTGCGCTATACCCATAGTACGAGAATATGGTGACACTCCTCCAGAAAACCCTAGGCGTCATCTGACGTAGATCCACTGAAGGTAGGAGGGTGGTACTTTTTATACCTCTCAAGTCTGAGCTGCTCCGCCTTAGAAACTATTGCACTAGCCTCGATCTGAGCTGGAGCTACCGACTGCATCAGTATAATCTCTAGAAACTGGTCGACCTGAACCCCCTGCTCTAGGGTACGGGCGGCGGGAGTCTGTGCTCCTCCCCGACCTAATATGTGGCAGGAGCAAGTGGAATCAATCCAGCCTAAGCTAAGGTGTTTACATGCTCAGAAACTTGGCTAGTCTCCTGGAGGACTGTGCAGCAACAGGTACCTAAGGTGCCTGCCCTCCAGCTGGAGCTACTGGGGTCTCCTCCGTAGTAGCTCATGCGGGTGCTATGGCTGCACTACGTGGACATCCTCGGCCTTTACCCCAACCCCGGCCTCTCGCGGCTCTAGCAGGGGCGCAGGTGCCTGGTCATCAGATCCTCCTGTACGTGTCCTCACCATCTGTGAGAGAATATATGATAGATGTTTATAATTTTGAAGTCTTTCGCACGACAAGGAATCAAAGAAGTGTAATTTTTTCCTAACAATTCCATAGTCCCAAAGATAAGTATAGACGCCTCTGTACTGATCCGCGAGACTCTACTAAACTTGCTTGTGACTTGTCACGACCCAAATTTTCCATAGAGCTCTGATACCAACTTGTCACGACCCAAATTTTCCCTCCGTAAGACGTTGTGACGACACTTAGTCTCTACGACTAGGAAAGCATAACAATTTACGAAAAATGAAAATTAAATAAAAATTAACAACTAAACTGCAACGGAATAATTAAATAACTGATAAGATGCCGCTCGCCATGTACAAAACCCAACACTCGAGTATACACAGTATTTTTCCCAAATCCCAGTAGTCATTAGTCATAAGCTACAAAAAAGAACTAATATCTCTATTTACCAGAATCTAAGTAAAAATACGGAAATGAGGGAATGGAAGGGGACTCCGAGGTCTGCGGACACGACATATGTAGCTTGAAGTCTCCATACAATAGCAAACACTCTCAGCTAATAGCGGGGTTGATAAGAAGTACATGGATCTACACAGAAAACATGTGCAGAAGAGTAGCATGAGTACACCATAATAATACCCAGTAAGTGCCAAGCCTAACCTCAGTAGGGTAGTGACGAGGTTAGGTCCGGGCCATACTGGGATATAATATAAGATAGATGATATAGTAAAATGAAGGGAAAACTGAGAATTTAACAGAAAGCATTTACAGAGAAATAACAACACAATACAATGAAATAACAACAGGGCACTCCCAAGATACCGTCTCGTAGTCCCAAAAGTAAATACTCAACAGGGGATCTCCCAAGATACCGTTTCATAATACCAAAAGTAAATATGTGAGGAGATCTCCCGAGGTACCTCCTCGTAGTCTCAAAAGTAAATGTACATGGGGATCTCCCGAGGTACCGCCTCGTAGTCCTAAAAGTAAATATGCAGGGGGATCTCCCGAGGTACCGCCTCGTAGTCCCAAATGTAAAACACACAACTCCAATCAGTGAAGAAAAAGCAATTAACAACAAGAATTCTACATCTAAGGTTGATACAATTCAAAAATAAAGGCGGGGATTCAACTAAACATGCTGCACAAAATTCACATAAGCATTTAAGACACGTAGACATGCAAAACTAGGCTAAACATGATAACAACACATGCTAGTATAACTCAATTATGGTGTAAAATGCTAGTACTCAGTGAAAAATAAGATTTAATTAGCCCGTGTACGCACTCGTCATCTCGCGTACACGTCGCTCACATATCACAGAACTATTACAACATCACCAAATCCGAAGGGGATTCCCCCCCCCCCCCCCCCCCCCCCCCCAAGGTTAAGCAAGCCACTTTCCCCTAACCAAGCTCGGTCAGTCAATAAGAATGCCTTTTCCTCGATTTTCCGACTCCGAATGGCCCAAATCCAACCAAAAACAATTACATAGCATAAATACAAGTGTAATATACTAATCTAATTAATGAAATCAAGAATTCAACAAGAATTTTGAAAACCACTCTATAAAGTCGACCCGGGCCCACGTATCGGAATAGGGTAAAAGTCACAAAATATGAACACCCATTCACTCGTACCAAAATTACTCAAATTCGATGTCAAAATCTCAATCAAAACTCAAACATTTTGTTGAAGAATTTTTCCCAATTTTTTCCAATTTTATCAACCCAAATCCAAAATTAATGGATGGAATTAATGATAGATTAGTGGGATATAACCACAAGCAAGTGAAGAATCATTACCCAATTGACGCCTCTAAAAATCCCTCAAAATTTCGTCCAAATCCGAGCTCTCCACCTCAAGTTATGTTGTAAATGGCTAAACCCTCTATTTTGAAATGTTATATTTTGCCCAGGTGCTCACACTACGCGATCGCGGAACATCTCATGCCATCGCGTAGAACAAAACTCCATGTCACGACTCAAACCGATGGGCTGCGACAGGCACCCGGTACCTTACTCAATCGAGTACCAACATAACGTATCTTTTCATGTCATACTATCCTAGATAACTGAGCCGGAAGGCTGCCGTGATATAAGTAGAATACAACATGTGATACCAACTTATACATAAGACATACAGGCCTATAAGAACAAAATAACCACTTGTATATTGAACATAGGCGAGACAAGGCCATACAATCTTTTACGTACATGACATCTATCTACATGCCTCTAAGAATACATAATCATCAAAGGTCGGGACAAAGTCCAGCCATACCAAAAAATACACGTCTAAAGCATACTAACCAAACAAGCAACTCCGAAGCGAATGGAGCGCACCAACATCTCCCGCTGAGCTGATAGCCTAGTTGGAGGGCTCTCGACCTATATATTAGGACATGCGGGCATGAAACATAGCGTCCCCTAGCAAAAGAGATGTGAGTACGAATAATGTACCGAGTATATAAGGCACATAAATAAATACATAACAGACATGGAAGAAATATAGAGTAAATGACTCAACCTGTAAGTCTAGATAAATCTGTAAATCATGAAATAATTGTAGTGTCATGCATATGTGTATGAATTTCATGTCGTGCATAAGTACATGTTCATAACATCATCAGGCCTCTGAGGGCATCCCATCATATCATCTCGTCCATTATGGGCAAAATCATCAACGTATACCAGCTGAACGGGTGGTGGTGCGTATATAACGCCGTAACCTTTTCCTATATCCCATATAAATATAATGTACATATATACGCGTATATAACGCCATCTGGTCATGGGTAAATGTACATGTATAATTGCATGAAATGCATAAGAAATACGTTAATAAGATTTTCTCGGAATGCCATAAAAATCTATGTGCCTTTTGGATCAAATACATATTTCTCTGAGACCCATGAACAAAAGATATAATAATAATTCACATAGGGAATGAAGATTATAGACACCCCTAGTATATCTATGAATAGAGTCATTTATGAAAGTTGCATATTTTACTCATTTCATTTGTATTATTTGGATCATACTAAAAAGAAATAAGGGATGACCTTAACATACCTGGAGTAGGGAAAAATCCGTATGATATTCTTACAGATAGTTATTCAGTTATGTGTGGGTGTAGATTTAGGAGTCCAATGATCTACTATCCTATATTTGGTAAAAATAACATCATTCTATAATCTTCTTTACAATCATTAAGTCTCCAGATCCATTTGATAAGTACACTACCAAACTTCTATTTCAAAACTTGAGTTAAGATTCTTCACTCCCATGCAATGACTTTCTTTATTAATCACCACCTGTTGCTATTGGCAGATGCTTCATTCTCCGTGAGGAAATTACGTCTTAGTTTATTTAATCTTTTCTCCATAGTAGAACAAAATGGGATAAGGGTTATCAAATATATAGGCATGGTATCCATACCAACATTCACCAAAGTGAGTCTCCCACCAAACTTCTATTCAAAGCTGGAGATTCGTCACTCCCGTACCACCACCTTCATTAATCATTACATGTTGCCACATGACTAGACGCATCTTTCTTTGTGCAACATTACATTGCCCGAGCTTATCTTTATCCACAATAGAGGGGAGGGGATAAGAGGCATCAAATATGTAGGTATATCATCCAACACATTATCTTGCCACCTAATTACAAATGACTAAGAGTCATATCTCTTAGGAAGTGGCTTGCTGCCACGTGGCAGTGAGTTGGGTTTTTTTTAATATTTATCCACTTATTAGGTAATTAGGTGATATTCCGTTACCCGGTAATTAACCAATTACCCGTAAAATTAAGAATTGTCTCAAATTACCTAAAATTCTACTTATTTTTAATGCACTTTATACATCTTACTATCATGGTTATATGGTACCTTTTATGGTACTAGTCCATAAATATCGGGTATTAACGCTCGACCCAAATTTTATCCCAACATGGCAAACTTGGACAAAAATTCGTTTTCTTTGACTTGATTTCTTTCTCACCTTTACGAATTTACTCATCACCTGTTTGAAATAGCATAGTCCTTATAATCTCCAAATAATCTTTTCCTTGGACTGATGTCAATTACCTTACGATAAATTCAACGTACAATACTACAGGGTGCAACATCGTTGTAATTTAATACTGCAAAGCGTGACATCTTCACAATATAGTATAGCAAGGCGTAATATCATCGTAATATAATACTGCAGGACGTAATATCTAATTTTTGATTTTATATCAATTTACTTATGGCGCACTTCCACGTACAAAAACATGGGGTGTAACATCAGTCCCCCCATTGGAATATTCATCCTCGAATGTTGACTGATGTACTCATCATTCTTATAACCAATAGCTCTTGCGAATACTTTAGTACTCCTCTTACCTACTAAGCAAATGTTCTGTGAATGAACCCCAAAGGCCAGGGCATTCCCCCCTTTAAGCCTCTTTCTCACACCGTGACTTGTAGTTGGAATCCTTCTAATCTCGTAACTTTTGCTACCTTCTATCATGCAGCCTTTATGACTCTAACTTTGTGTGTGCTCCTATGCCACTCTTCTCTTCTCTTTCCTCCAGCTTTTAGCCAATCTCTAGGCTTCACTTGTGAACATATACAAGATTATGTCAACCTGTACCTATGGACGTCATTATATGTACTACATCTACGTAGGCCATACTAACCCATAATTCTTACTTTGATTTATCATTATTGAGGTTTGCCACCAAACTCCAGGTTACTCTCGTTGCTTATCCTATATGCATAAAGCTAAGTTCTTTAATGCTTCTTCATTACTTTTCATCGTTGATTCACCTCAATGTTGATCTACAATCATCCTCTTCAAATCATTACTCAATCGAAGGCCCAAATGTCATCCCTTATCTATCACAATTACACCCTCATTGTACTATCAGGGCAACATTCCATATTTTCTAAATGCCATTAGTCGTAGACTCCTTTGAGTTCATTCAGGCTATACTGAGCTTTTCATAACTTAGAGAAACCATCATCTCTTCTTGTTTTCATGGGATTAATCCTGAGGACATATCCATTCTCGTCACCTTCTCACTTGCCCTTTCTTATCTTTACTCTTGTCTTTCTAAAACCCTGTCACTTTACCATACTTTTACCTTGCAACCCACACATATGTATTTATATTATTCGCCATTTTCCTTCAACTTGCTTGCACCATAGATTTTCTTATATTATTCTGGAACATCAAGCGAGACATCACATCGTCTCTAACTCTTCTTTACTATCTTGGCTAGATCCCTCGGTACCTAGAAACCATAGGCTGGAAGATATGCCACTAATGACACCGCTATCCTCCTTGGAAACTGAATCCCAATGCTTCTAGCCCTCTATCTGAAGTATGGATTATTCACAATCTTCTACACCTGAGTATCTCATATTTTGTTCGCCTTTACCTTACTTGCCTTAAAATCTTGCATCGTATCTTCTATCTCTTTCATGACCTGCCTCCCATGTAGGTATAATTCACGTCCATAACTTGAAGTTCTATTATAATGCTTGCACCCCTGGTGTATACACAATTCGGCGAGAGCTTCATACTGATTTCTTATGAGGCTGGTACTCTTCTAACTGACTTTATCGTAGACCATTATAGAATATGGCTATTGTACTATCTCTCTTTTACCTCTGATATTAAGAGTGATCCTGCAATTTTCTCAATCATGATTTCTATAATTTTTTGGGTCCAATAATCAGACTCCTGATTTACTTAGTTGATGTAACTCTTTAGTTTTCCTCTTTCTCCTGACAAGCCTCTATGTAGGCTTAAGTATCTTCCTATCTGCGTCTCATGGTATTAGCTATTGCCTTAATCTATGGAATATCCATGATACAATCTTCTAATGATTCAATCCTTTGTCTATGACCTGGACTCAATTCCTTCTTTTAACTTATACCAGAATCTTCTACGGTTGTATGATTGTCAACATATGTGCTACATGGATAATACTCCAAAATCTTAAGTGCGTTTATATGTGCTACATGGATAATACTTCAAACTTCAAGAATCGATGCCGAAACCTATCAAATCAACTCCGATAGACCTCAAATTTTGCACAAAAGTCATAAAACGAACCTATTCCAACTTCCAGAACCAAAATTCGAGCCCGACAACCTCAAAATCAACTCTCGATCAAAATTCTCAACTCTCCAAGCTTCTAATTTGTCTAACTTTTACCGTTTCAAGACAAAATCACCTACGGACCTCCAAATCGATATCCGAAAAAATTTCTAAGTCCAAAATAACCACATGGAGCTATCAGAAGCATCAAAACTCCATTCCGGAGTCGTTTTCACATAGGTCAACATCGAATCAACTCTTTCAACTTAGGCTTCCAACCTTGGGACTAAGGGTGTGTTTGGTATAACGGAAAATATTTTCCAAGAAACTATTTTCTTGAAAAACAAGTAGTAATATTATTCATTTTCCGGTGTTTGGTACGCAAATTAAGGAAAATACTTCTCAATATTATTCATAAATAATTTAGATACAATAGACATGAAGCCATAAGCTTTCGAACCAACAACTTTCGGAACCACAAATTTCTTTAACTTCTGAACCGCTAAACTGTCGAAACCGCAGAATTTTAAACCCGTGAACTTTATAATTTCTAAACCCGTAAACTTCCAAACACATAAACATCTGAACTCATAACTTTGGGACTTGTAAAATTTCTAACCTATAAACAGAAAGATTAATAAACTAAAACTGAAAATATATAAAAAAAAAAGTAATATTTTTTGGG
>MDKI01201471.1:0-14343 GCA_005239505.1 Nicotiana paniculata | reverse complement strand
ATATATATATATATATATATATATATATATATATATATATTTGTTTTTTTTTTCTAAAAAAAACTAAGAAGACACTAACTAAAATTAAATAACTAAAACATTTAACTAAATTAAGACGACACTTACTAAAAACAAATGCTAAAACAATACTAATTTTTTTTAACAAGTCCCCACCTCACACTTATTTCATGCAATGTCCTCAGTGCATACACAACTGACAAAACAAGAAAACATCAGTAGGGTGTAGGAAAAACTCACTGGTCAAGCTGCATCATCACACTTATCCTCTGAGGTTGCCCACTCTTCATCTTGTGCTTCCTCCTCCTCTTCATCATCATCATCATCATCCTCATCATCTAACTGCTCTGGCTCGGCCTCGAACTACTCAGGTGTGTTGACATATCCTCATCATCTGGAAGTCTGTATCCATCACCTAGCCCAACCGGCTGCTGAGCATGAGCGTTGAGCAGAAATTGCTAATCCAATATGGTCCTCTCCTCTGTCGTCGCCGGACGCCCCTATCTGCAGCTGCAAATCCATCATCACATATAAATGGGATATAAACTATCATCACGAGCATTGCGCTCGACACCTGTCAATGATGGCATGGCAGTCTCTTCCTTCATCCGGACGCTAGTATGTTCGTTTGTCGTCGGGGCTGATCAGTGATGTGGTCGAACTATGGCTCCTCCTCAACCTCTTTGTGTCTTAAGAACTGAGTCAACATACTTTCAAATGGCACTCTATCTGTCTCTTACTAGTTCTTACAAAAGACATCTGGTAGCGGATAAACTGACCCAGATTCACCCTTTGACCCGTCATGAGGAAATATAACACTCACGTCTTTTCATGACCAATGAGCGTGTCATGATTGCAAGGTAGGAGCCGTGCATTAATCAGTTTCAAACATACTTGAGCCTCCACCCTCATCTTCTTCTTGGGGAATTTCCTGTGCCAATTCGTTTTCTTATCACGAACCCACACTGCCGTAGAATTGACACCACAAAAAGTGTATCTCAGCTCTCTATATGTAGGACGGGATATGAATTAGTCCAATGGCTCCACAGGAACATCCAGAGCACCTAAAAAATTACATATTGCCGTGGATGAAAAGTCTATCAACCGTCCATGAATCGACGCCAGCTGTTCAGTATCTTGTGGATCAAACCCGACATAGAATTCCCGACCAGATAGATATTTATATCCCCTGTATTTTTGAACACATAGCTTACCCCAACTCATGGATGCCTCTCCAAATTGCCTGGTACTTTGGTTGCAGGCGACGCTCATGAATAGCAGCTTCCGGATGTACATGTTTCGGCCTACAACATTTGTACCATTCCTTAGTATGTAGGGATATGCTTTTGATGCCAAAATCCCGTTGTCCTTGAGGTTGTAGACAAGTGGCTGCTATAGCTACCACGGCTTGCAGTCCTTCACCTTGGCTGGAAGTGGCGTCCCTATTTTCTCTTCTTCAGAGGAGGAACAAAGGTAGCCTTAGCTTTAGCCGGAGTAGTGGATATGGCTTTACCTTTGCCGGTGTTTTTTCTTGGCGGCATATTCGTTCCTACACAAGTAAGCATCAATTGGTTTAAGCTGCATTACAACATTCAACACATGGTCTTGTCACCCCACACTTAAGAGTTTAACACATGATTTGAAACAATTTCCGAGGTTACTCAGACTTCACCTCATATTTTCTTAGCGTGAGAATCAAGCAATGACATATGGGCGCTTCCTCCAATTTTGAAGCATCGAGCTACCAGTGAGCCACCCCACACTTAAGATTTTAAAGTGGTGCACGACTACATAGAACTAGTCCTATAATCCCGGAGAATCGGGCTCCAATGAGGACAAAGAATGCCTTTGAGGCATTATAACAAACGCTTATCATGCACTAGTGTCATGTGAGTGCTTGTAGGGGGTGAGGGATTACCTCACCCTCCTAAATTGTCTTGGGAGTTTAGTACTACCACTTGTTCACACAATATCAACACCATTCCTATGGGGTTCATGGGATTGGGACACATAAACACATTATTACAATGAATAATAGCTCCAAAATTTGTCTCTAATTTCATGCATTCACCCAACTCGAAATTTCCAAGGAAAAGGAGATATAAATCATATCTTAGATGTTTAAGAGGAGGGATTTGCCTTTGAATTTTTGTTGCAAGTGAAGGAAATAACAGAAGATTGTTTGTATTCATTGGGGTTGTGAGGGGAGGGTTTGGAAGTGTGCTGCGTGAGTGTGTGATGGTGTGTTTTGTGAGAAGTGGGGTTTGGGAGTTTAAGTTAGGGTTTTTAAGGGAGGGATTAAAATAAATAAGGGGAAAAAAAATTTAAAATAAGCCCGAAATTTCACTTACCTGGCGATGCATGGGTGTTGCTTGCCTTACCCCTCGCGAGGAGAGCTCCAACATGAGCTTGGGGGCTTGAGGCGCGGGGCTTTTCACCTGATGCACCTCGCCTTTTCCCTTGAGGCGTGAGGTCTATCGCTAGAGGCACCTCGACTTAACCCTTGTGAGACTAGCTATAATGCCTGATGCTTCTCGCCTTAACCCTTGCGAGGCGAGCTCCCACGCCAGATTTTTATCAGGCGACACAAGGCCTAAGCCCTGGACCAACTTGTTGGGGACCAGGCGATGCGCAGTGCCCTGTACGACTTGACGAAATTTCCTGCAAAACATGTTAGTACCTAAAAACGAAAAGAAAATTCTAACTACACTAAAAATCAACTACAAATTGGGGTGCCTCCCATCGAGCGCCTTAGTTAACTTCACGACATGACTAATAGAACATTACAATGGGTTGCCTCCCATGAAGCGCCTAATTTAACGTCGCGGCACAACGCAGAAAATTGACTTAAGGCTAGCTCAACATTGGTGGCTCGAGCAAATGAGTCACCGACACTACTTTCATGTCATTCATGCCCAAATAATGTTTTAACCTGTGCCCATTGACTCTGGACTTGCGAGAGTCATTTTTTGCAGCAATCTTTACGGCTCTGGTGGGGTGAATCTATACTACACGAAATGGTCCTAACCATCTTGACTTCAATTTTCCTGGAAACAACCTCAATCTTGAATTGAATAATAATACCTTGTCTCCCGGCTTAAAATTTCGCTCAAGAATGTTTTTGTCGTGTACTAGTTTCATTCTTTCCTTGTATAACCTTGTACTCTCAAAAGCATGGTACCAAAACTCGTCAAGTTCATGCAGCTCTGTGACTCTACTAGTTCCAGCGGCCTCCACGTCCAGATTTAATTGCCGCAACCCCCAGAAGGCTTTATGATCTAACTCCACCGGCAAGTGACATGCCTTTCCAAATACCAATTTATACAACGACATTCCAATCAGAGTTTTGAATGCAGTGCGGTAAGCCCATAGAGCATCGTCCAATTTTCTCTCCCAATTAGTTCGAGTAGCATTTACAGTTTCGGTCAAAACACTCTTGATTTCTCTGTTTGACACCTCGACTTGCCCACTCGTTCGTGGGTGATACGGAGTAGCAACTTTATGGCGAACACCATATTTCTCCAACAACTTTTCAAAGGCTCGGTAGCAGAAGTGGGTACCCCCATCACTAATGATAGCTCTTGGAGTTCCAAATCGGGTGAAGATGTTCTTTCTCAGGAAACCAATAACCGCCTTCGCATCATTTGTTAGAAGTGCGACGACTTCTACCCATTTCGAGATATAGTCCACCCTAAAAGTATTTACTTGTTATTGTATGAGCTGACAATTGGTCCCATAAAGTCGATTCCCCAGACATCAAACACTTCTATCTCTTGGATTGGGTTCAGGGGTATCTCATGTCGACGGGAAATATTCCCTATCCATTGGCTCTCATCACAATTTTTCACCCAGAAGTGTGCATCTTTAAACAGTGTCGGCCAATAAAAACCTGACTCCAACACTTTAGCCATTGTCCTTACACCCCCAAAGTGTCCTCTATACGGTGAAGCATGACATGTTTGCAAAACAGAAGATTGATCTATCTCGGGAATGCATCTCTGGATCATTTTATCAAGAAAAATCCTAAACAACTATGGTTTATCCCAGAAATACATGCGACAATCACAAAAAACCTTTTTCTTTTGCACAGAAGACAAGTCATAAGGAACAATACCTCTTTCCAGGTAATTTGCAATATCTGCATACCATGGTGTAACATCGAGGCTCGTCACTAGAGTTGTTCATCCGGGAAAGTCTCCATGACTTCCTCCACCTCAACCTTCTTTTCCGCTCCTTCAAGCCTGGACAGATGATCAGCGACTTGGTTTTCTATTCCCTTTCGGTCCCGGATTTCCTAGTTGAACTCTTGTAGCAGTAGCACCCTTGAATTAGGCGCGAGTTTGACTCCTTCTCAATTAGGTACCTCATGGCAGCATGGTCAGTGTAAAAAATTACCTTTGAGCCAATCAGGTATGACCTGAATTTATCGAATGCGAACACCACAGCTAGAATCTCTTTCTCTGTCACTGCGCCGCTCAAGGTTCTACTTGCATAGTAGATCAGATGCATGGCTTTATATTTTCGTTTCCCAAGAACTGCTCCCACAACATAGTCGTTTGCTTCACACATTAGCTCGAAAGGTTTCCCCCAGTTGGGAGCCACTATGATTGGTGCAGTCACCAGTTTCTTCTTCAACTCCTCAAACGCTACCCTACAATCATCAGAAAACACAAAAGGATGATATTTTTCAAGCAGTTTACAGAAAGGGTTAGCAATATTGGAAAAATCTTTTATTAACTGTCTAAAGAAACCGTCGTGGCCAAGGAAACTTCTTATTGCTTTGACGAACGTGGGTGGTGGAAGCTTTTCTATCGCATCAACCTTTGCATGATCTACCTCAATGCCCTTACTTGACACTAGGTGCTCCAAGACTATACCTTCCTGTACCATGAAATGGCACTTTTCCCAGTTGAGCACCAGATTAGTCTCCACGCATCTTTTCAGATTCTTTAGGCAATCCTCGAATGAATCTCCCATCATTGAGAAATCATCAATAAATACCTCCATTATGTCCTCTACCATATCTGTGGAGATGGCCATCATGCACCTTTGAAATGTGGCAGGTGCATTGCATAGGTCGAACGGCATCCTCCGGAAAGCGTAGACGCCATATGGACAGGTGAATAACATTTTCTCTCTATCTTCCGGGGCGATGGAGATCTGATTATACCCCGAGTATCCATCCAGAAAGCAGAAGTGGGACCTCCCGGCAATCTATCTAGCATCTGATCAATGAGCGACAAGGGAAAATGGTCTTTTCAGGTGGCCTTGTTCAATCTTCTATAGTCCATACAAATTTGCCATCCCGTGACTATTCGTGTTCATATCAACTCGTTGTTCTTATTTTGCACTACAGTCATCCCATCTTTCTTTGGCACACATTGGACTGGGTTGATCCAGTTGCTATCTGAGATGGGGAAAATGATCCCCGCATATAACCACTTTATCACCTCCCTTTTCACAACTTCCTTCATGTTGGGGTTCATCCTTCTTTGATGTTCCCTAGAAGGTTTGTGGCCATCTACAATGGACCAACCAATTACAGTTTTGCACTCTATCAGTACCTGCAAAAGATGTTCTTCCTGCACATCTACCAAACCAGATGAGATAATAACAGGTAAAGTTGAGTTAGGTCCCAAGAAAACATACCTGAGATGAGGTGGTAGCGGCTTTAGTTCCAACTTTGCTGACTCTTTTATCGATGGCTTAGCTGGAGGAGTTTTTCTTTCTTCTAAGTGCAAAGGCTCAAATTCGAGCTCTCTTTTCCAAAACCCTTGGCCTTCAAGAGACAACACCTACTCCGCCAAGTCATCTCCATTTACTTCATGTAAGTTCATGAGACGGGTTTCTAGAGGGTCTTTAGCGTTCCAAGTCTCATCTTCCTCCTCCAAAATTACATCCACAGCTTCTATTAAGGAGTAGTTAGCAAATTCACTTGGTCGCCGCATAGATTTCTGTACATTAAATGTTATCTCTTCATCATTTAGTCTCATTTTTAGCTCTCCGGTTTCACAATCAATTAAAGCTCTCCCAGTGGCCAAGAATGGTCTTCCCAAAATTATGGGAATCTCCTCGTCAACCCGACAATCCAGAGTGAAAAATCTGTTGGAAACACAAACTTCCCACGCTGCACTAATACATCATCAAGGATACCTGATGGCCTCTTCATTGTCCGGTCGGCTAGCTGTAGTAACATGGATGTCGGTCTTGCTCTTCCAATGCCTAGCCTTTTGTAGATATCCAAGGGCATCAAGTTTATGCTTGCCCCCAAATCACACAATGCTTTAGCAAAAGCATAACTGCCTATTGTGCATGGGATTGTGAAACTCCCTGGGTCTGATAATATCTCAACTATGGGTCTCGTCACAACTGCACTACAGGTCTAGTTTAATATAACAGTGGACAGGTCTTGGAAGTCGAATTTGCAAGACATTAAATCTTTCATCATTTTTTCATACCCAAACGTCTCCCTCAAAACGTCAATCAGTGGAATGTTCACCTGGATTTGTTTCAACATCTCCATGAATTTCTTATACTACTCATCCTTCTGATATTTGGCCAATCTATGTGGGAATGGTGTTGGAGGTCACTTCCTTCCCGGGGTTTAAGTTTTATATTGCTCAGACACTTCTTCTACTGCCGTTTTTTGTGCTACCTCAGTCTCCTTCGCAACTTCTTTTTCTTTGCTTGTGCTCTCTTGTGCATGTTGTACCGTCACCTTAGTTAACCCTGTTGAATCATCTATCTTAATGGGTACTGGCACAAGTGTTTCAGTTGGTCGGCTTTCGCAAACAATTTCTTGCTCTAGATTTATGTCTCTACCATTTCTTAGACTCACTGTCATAAGCTATTTTGGGCCCTGCTCTTTTGGATTGACTTGTGTGTCTGCAGGTAACGTCCCTTGGGGACGATTATTTAGAGCCATCGAAATCTGTCCTAATTGAATCTCAATGTCCTTTATCGTTGATTCATGTAAGTCCACTCTCTCTTGCATTTTTCCATTGGAAACAATTAGTTGTTGCTGCATTCCTTTAGTTTCAAACAACCCATCATTTTGTCTCACTATCTGTTGTTGAGGCTGTTGATAAGCTAGCTGCTGATTTTGCTGGTTGTAACCCTGTTGCCTTTGGTAAGGCACAACTTGACCCTGTGATCACATAGCTCCAGGATTTTTGTTATTGTATTGCTGTTGTGCTGGTCTATATTGTTGATTCTGTTGCCCACAATTCTAACCACCTTACCTCTGTCCCCCATAGTTGGCCACATAGTTCAATTCTTCCTGATAGTGCTGGTTGTCACCTTCTGCACTCCACAAGCATACATATGGTTGGTTAATGCATGGTGTACATAAGCCCCCATTAGTTGCATCAACTATGTGTACCTGCTTCTTCTGGCCTGATTCATCGATCTTTTTGGTGAGGATACTCATTTGCGTCATCAGAGTGGCCATATTTTTAGCTATCGATAGGAAATCATTCAGATGTTGCTGAGGATCTTCAATGAACGACCCTGAGATCAGTCCCTTGTTCTGCAACAAATGTAGCATGTTGTTTGTGATTTGAAATGATTCCGCTTGTATCTAAGGTGCGGTTGCCAGATTTTCGGTGGTGGGTTGTGCCCAATCATATAATGCTGCTTCTGGCACAAAAGGCACCACACCTTGGTTGTTCGGTTCATTTGCATTGTTTCTGTTGTTGTTTGGATTTCTATTCCGTCATCCATGTCTGGTTCGATTTGTTCTATTGAGTTCTATTGTTGTTTGCCTTTCGTGTTTGCACGATTCAGTGCCTTGAAAACTTTCTCAGTATCTGACAATGTTTCGAATAATTCACCAGTTCTTGAGGAGTTTCTAAGCATGCACCTGTACATCCAAGACTACAAATGTTAGAATTTCAATGTATTTGGTTTAAAATGAAAAAAATTGACTACACTAAGAATTGTAGCACTTCTTTTAGCTACAATTAATAACACCGTTAATTCTTCGGTGCCAAAATTTGATCACGTCCAACTATGCCATATAAAAAGGACTTAGCGGTCGTTGAAAATATATTTCGGTTAATAAGTCCGGAGTCGAATCCCACATGGAATTAAACTATTAAACACAACTACTAGACTCACACAAATTTACGCAATCAATATTCAGAAATATTTAAGTAACAAATCGGATGTTTACTAACTAAATATCACGTAATGAAAATGCAATAATTAATAACTAACAACGAACGGGTTGTAGACAAGAATTGGAATGATCTAAGGTTATGATTTCCCCTATTGTCAGAATCCTTTCCGTTATGTTTTCTATAAATTTGCCTAAGTCTTCTCTACCGATCATGAGCGCTCTGAGTATTGTAATTCTCTCCCGAGTAACTACCATAATTTACTAGACATATTCTCCCGAATTACGCTAGCTAGCATTAAGTACGGCTCACTCGGATCGCACCAAGGTTTCATTATTCCTAATCTCACCTTTAAATCCTCAGTATTGATCCCTCATATACGTTAGGAGTGATGTTGTTCAACAACTACCTAAATATACACTTTTTTTCGAGTAATACACACTAAATAGGCACAGTCAATTGCGAGCTCTTCAACCAACCACAATAATAACGTAGTTGAACAAATAGAGAAAATACTACGGCAAATTCATATTAACGTAACATGAAAATCATCCTGCAATAGGTTCCATCAAAACCCTAGATTAGGAGTTTAGCTACTCATATATATAGTAACAATATCCCAAATAATTTACATAATTAAATTACAAAGTAAGGATGAAGGAATGTAGAAATCGATGATTCTAACTCCCAACGGTTGTTCCACGAGCTATCCTTGCCTCCCGTCGCAAAACTCCTTCAAAAGTGGTGTTTTATGTCTATTTATATGTGCAGGAAAATACCTAAATGACATAGGCCAAGTCTTAGTCAAACTAGGAGATGAAATAAACCTTCAAAGTTCGGAGTACGCGCACCTCAGACCTTGCCTCAGACCTTGCCTCGCGAGGCTCCACACGAGATGGACCTTGCCTCAGACCTTGCCTCGCGAGGCTCCACACGAGATGGACCTCGCCCAGACCAGGCGTCGCCATCCTTCACGCGAGTTGGACCTTGCCTTATGTCTCACTAGCCTGCTCCCACACGAGCTCAGAATCTCGCTTAGCCAGCTCTAACGCGAGCTCATAGTCTTGCTTCGCCAACTTCCTCATATTTTCACTGCTTAAGGAATTCTTTCTTCTTTCCACAATTTTCGCGCACACTTTATTCTTTAAATCTTCCTTTTGATATAGTTTCATCTCCAATTCACCTACACATAAAATAGACTCCATTACACTCAAATAAAGTGTAGTTTATCATTAAAGCACATAAAATGCAAGGTAAATAATATACTTAAAATATGAAATTATAGCCACACGTCACTGCCTTACCGTTGGGTGGAATGTATCGACGTTCAACTTGTGCGTGGCGATTTCCTTCGGGATACCTAGCATCTCTGCATGGCTAAAAGTAAACAAGTCCGCGTTAGCAGTTAGGAATTCACAAAATTTACCTGGTTCCCTGGAGTTTGCAGCCGATGTAAGCTTTCTTGTTATGGTCATTGTTGTTTTATTGAACGGGGTCGAGGCCTTCTATTGTCAATCCCGCGGCTTCGGCCTTATCGAGGTCTCTGATGACGTCCTCTCTATCATTACATAGTGAACTCAACCCTGTTGATTGCTATGCATCTTTTTCTTTGTCCTTCATTTTTTGAGTGAGCGTGCAGTCAAGGGCGATGCGGTAGCATTCCCGGGATCTGCGTTGTTCCCCTCGTATACTGAATATTCTCCATGGAGTTGGGAATTTGATGACTTGGTACAAGCTGGAAGGGATGGCTCTCATGTTGTGTATCCATGGACGACCTATTATGGCGTTGTACGCGGTGTCTTGGTCCATGATACAGAACGAGGTTTCCAGAGTAACGCTACCAGCCACGACGAGGAGTGTGACATTGCCAGATGTTCGTTCAACTGCATTGTTAAAACCCGTTAGCGTGATGCAACACGACACTATCTTATCTTCGAGTTTCATTTGTGCAAGTACTCGAGGATGGATAATGCACGCGCCGCTCCCATCGTCTACCATAATGCGTCTCACATCGGTATCTAAAATTCGTAAAGTGATAACAAGGGCATCATAGCGAGGGAAGACCAAATTGTTGGTATCTGATTTATCGAAGATGATACTTTCTTCGAGTTCATCATATCGTTCATGGGTGATTGACCGTTTGAGCTTGTGGGTTGTGGTGAACTTCACATTGTTGATGGAAGCATCACCGTCGTCGTCGATGATCATGTGGACGGTGCGGGTTGACGAGGGCGATTTCGGCGGTCCTTCATGTTTTTCACGTCCTCTGGAAAAGTTGGTCATTCCCCGGTTGCTCAGCAACTCTTTGAGGTGTCCCTGTCGTAGCATATTTACTACCTCCTATCTTAGGGCGATGCAATCCTCGGTTTTGTGCCCTCGCTTTTAGTTGAACTCGCAAAGGGCGTCCGGTTTTCTGGTACTCGAGTCTGACCTCATCTTTTGTGGCCACTTCACCTTTGGTCCGAGCTTCTCCAAGGTGTAGTCTATTTATGTAGGTGACACACAAAACTGTGAGCGCGTAATAAAGGGGGCATACCTCTTTCGTTCCGGTGAGTCCCTGTCCTTGATCTGGGTGGGCCCTCTTCGCGGCGGGAGGAGGACGCAATGGCAACTGTGACATATGGTAGATGCCGTTCTCTGTTGGGCCGCGGAGCTGCTAGGTCCCTTCTGATATCATTTCTTCGATCTTTTCTGGATTCGGCCTGTACCGAGGTCAATCGATAAGTCGGTCCATTGAGGTCGTCCTCGTCTGTTCGGACCTCGGCACAATACGAGTTGTGTATTTCATCCCAAGTAGTTAGAGGTACTTCATGAGCCGACTTAATAACTTTCTTGTTGCCCTTGAAAGGGTTCTGCTCAATAGAGGGTACTTCGACCTATACACTTCTGTCGCTAGTCTACCTACATCTCCCTATCAAGAATTTCTAACAAATCTCAACTAAAGCACTCCAGTAAATCAAATAAATGCTGAATAATTTTCAAATTATGTTCCACTAACGATCAAATGCCATTCACTGTGTAATTTATAGCACAATCAATTTGTGGGATCGTTGAAAAAATTTATGCCACTACAACACACATTTGGCCTTTAACTATATCTGAAACGTGTGATTCAAACTATCAGAGTGTAGCAAACGAGAATAAATACCACATGGAAAATGTCAAAATTTCTTTACTGCAAATCTGCAATGTTTATTAACCTCGACCGAATTGGTACACAAATTGTAACATGAAAAGATCATATAAAACATGACTTTTTTAAAGTAAAGGTCATACTTTTTGACATAAGACGATGCCTTTTATGAGGCAAAGGCTACGATTTACAAAGTGTCGTGACTTTTTTAGTAACCAAAGGCCGTGCTTGTAGTACCTTTTTACGAAATGCTTTTCATGTACTGCAACTAAACTTTTGAAACGCAACCTTTAATAACTTATTGGCAAAGGTGAAATCAAGATTTGAAGGTTATGCGTTCTGATCTTATCGTGAAATTCTAGCTTGTTTTAGTTATTAAGTTTGTAATTAAATATTTTTATATATTTAATGGATTTTCTAACACAAATACAAAGTTTCGTCCAACTATTTTCGTCCGATTCCATAGCTACTACTTCCGCCCCTGCTTATCGGTCATGCTTTTTAAGCGTGGATCTTAAGGCAACACTTGTAAAACATGGCGTTCGTTATTGTACATAATGCACTTTACCGTGAATAGGCCAAACATATGGACTCGAATATATATGCATCGAGCCATACGTGTTAACTAATCTTAATTAAGTAATAAATCTTATATAAAAATGTATTGACAGTTCTATTATCAAAAGGCAAAGTTGACTCAAATGTCACTACAGATGAAGGATATATTAGGTTAATAAGACCATATGACTCCATCCTATTGTTTTACCATTATAATAAAGGTCACATGCTGCTTTGTACTTGTAAAAAATAACTCTGGTAAAGCAGAAAACAAAACAAGACAAAACAATAATCCCAGAAATTCAGAATTTCTATTCCCTCTTGTCTGCCACATTCAGGTGAGCATTAAGAACAAGTATGAACTAGACATTTTTGCATAGCACATGGGAAGTATGGAGGCTTAATTAATTTAATCTAGAGCACAAAAATAAAAATAAACAAAGTATACGCTTTATAAGAGCTATGCCAAAGATTTGATTTTAAAAGTGCTGAACAAAATGCATAAGAAAAAGACATAAATAATAAAGCATATTGATAGAGGAAAATATGGCAAGAATGATTATTTTAACCATGGAAGTAGAAAATTTCTAACTAAAAAATTAGTTATATTAAATTTTTAATGGTGCATAGACAAGGGCGAAGCTGAGTGCAGAAGGAGGTTTGGCCGAACCCCTTAGTCCGAAAATTCAATTTATATAAAAAGTAAAAATTCTTTTTTATGTGTAATTTTTAGATGTTGAATGTCCTTAATCTTTTTTGCTTATTTATTTATTTTTATATTTTTAAAAGTTTTTTCGTGAAAATCGTGGTTCCGCCACTCTGCGTAGATGCGGATAATATTATCAATATGTCTGACAACACCGACCATCTTTATGTTGTACAACCACTACAATTTGCTACTCCATTACTCAGACAAGGTGGGGATCACACCATCAACAAATCCAACTAAAGCCCAAAATTGTGGCCTATTTCAGTATGAACATATAATGTTTTTCCACAATTTAACATTTTTTTGTATAAAAGATTGACATTATTCTTATTATATGTTCATCTACATCCCTTCTTGAATACCAAAACCAGTACTAAAAAATGTAAAAGAAAATATAAAAGATGTTCAAATCAACCGCAATTACATTTATGGTCCAAATTTTGTTCTTATTGTCTCGGACATGTGATCAAAGAAAGGTAGCTTACTTGTCTCGTGCATCAACGACGACTTATATAGTGGTCGACCGTTCTATCGGAATATTTTCTTGGTCGAAGAGCCCTTTTTTACTAGTAAGAACACAATTCTTGGCTTTTGTTTTGAACATTAACACAAAGGAGCTCTCCAAGGGATGCCTTTCCTTTTGTGCAAACTCTTCTTTGGTTTCAAAGCTGAACTGCACCATGTTTGAATTACCTCTGAGGACTCAGTCAATGAGATGCAAGATTCATTTTCATTTGTATAACAACTTTCCTTGGATGACAAATGATCAAATTTCGTGATTTGAGTGGAGAAGACATTCTTCCGTTCTTTGCATATATCTGCATCTATGGATACCTAAAATGGATTTTCATAAATTCTATCATTCACAAGTAAATATTAAGTAGACAATGTCAATCAACTTTTATTTTATCACAGTGCAATCAATAAACTATTTGTTGTAATGAAAAAAGTCATTCAACTTTATTTAAGTATCACGAAATCACTAAACTACTTTAGTCAACTTTACCTAAATATCAAATGAATTTAATAGGAGATGATAACAAGAAAAATATTTCTATTATACTCAAGTAAAGTTGAGGGACATTTGATCATAAAAAATTATGTTGTAACTTTTTCTTCATACAAAATAATAAAGTGAATATAGTGCAATAATGTAGAAGGGGGGCTTGGAGCAACGATTAAGTTGTTTTCATATGACCTATAGGTCACGAGTTCAAGCCGTGTTATCAGCTACTGATACTTGTATCAGGGTAGACTGTCTACATCACACCTTCTTAAAGTACCGCCCTTCCCCGGACATGCATAGACGCATCCGCCCCTTTTGTTTTAGTGCAATAACTTAAAAATTGTGTGATCATCCATGATATCGTCCCAAAAATTGATGAAAACTAAAACATTGAAAATAAGGTAAGTAAAGATAATTACTTTGCAAGCGATGGAGCAAAATCGATTTGGCAAATCTTGGAGATGCCTCCCACAAGCTTCACAAGCTACGACACTGCCCTTTAGCTTTGAAGTTTTGCTATCCTTAGATTGAGGTCGTGGATTTAGGTGTATAGCTTTTTCACCATTTATTTTGTAAGTCTGCAAATTAATAATTTTAATATATATAAACCACTGTAATTAATGAAAGACATATAATTCCACCAAACTATGTATTTGAGTATCAAGTTTCATAGGGTACTAAATTACCGTATAAAATTCCCTACTAATTAATACTACATTGTTTGGTTACTTTTTTTATTATTATTGTCACACCTCCTTTTTCACCGGGTAAGGGTAATAAGGGAGTTTTTCCACTTTAAGTG
>MDKI01074655.1:0-25806 GCA_005239505.1 Nicotiana paniculata | reverse complement strand
ATTTGATAACAGTTTCTTGAAAAAATACAAGGATTTAGATCTTTCATCCATAACTGTTTTATTAGAGAATAATTTTTTAAATGAGTACATTGATGATGATCTTTTACCCCTAACTATTTTTGTTACAACAGCTTTGAATAAGTATAAAGATGTACATTTCTTTCTCGTGACTAATATTTTGCCTTTCAACCTGAATATGTTCGAAGGTTTTTGCTTTTTGCATTAGGCTTTGTATTTGGATGTCTCTTTTGATTTCTTTCGATAATGCTCGTGTCACTTGTCTCATTGGGTAGATGGGTCTTCAGGCTCGAGCTTTTGACTTTTTGATAGTCTTCTTTGCTTCGTCTTAACCTTCTATACTGTATAGTCCCCCAAGTGTTTTAGCTTTGAAGAATGAAATCTCGAGCACTTGATTTTTCCTTCCTTGTGGTCCTTTTCCTGAAAAGGAAAAACATTCCGGACTCGAAGGTATATATTTTTTTAGATGATGACTGCTTTACCCTTTTAAAACATCCATCAGAAAGTATAACCCTAGACTAAGAATTGTGTTATTTCCTCGCGTCTTTGCAGGTCGAATATCATCATCTGGTGATGGGTTAGCTTTGTGCCTATCATCTAAAAAAGTTAGTAAAATTTTAAATGTTCAAAATAAAATCGAATGTGTGATACCTGACGGTGGGTATTCTTTTCTTTTAGAAGTAATACTTCTTTAGATGGATAGAGTTCCAGCTTGTTGGTAGAACTCTGCCGTCCATAGCTTCCAACTCATAGGCGCCTTTCCCTGCTATGCCTCGGATTTTGTAAGGTCCTTCCCAATTTGGATTTAGCTTTCCTGCACCTGCTTCTTTCGTTGATTGAAAGACTTTTTTGAGGACGAAGTCCCCAATCTTAAAGTATCTGAGATGATATTTACGGTTGTAATAACGCTCTATGATTTGCTTTTGAGCTGCCATCCGTATCAATGCTACTTCTCTCCGTGGTTCGAGCAGGTCCAGGTTGGTCCTTAATTCATCATCATTTTCACCTTCCATGGATATTGAGAACCTTATGCTTGGTTCGCCAATCTCCAAAGATATTAAGTCTTCTGAGCCATAAACAAGTGCGAACGGAGTTTCTCCCGTGGCTATCTTTGAAGTTGTTCTGTATGCCCATAGTACCGCTGGTAACTCATCAGGCCAGTTTCCTTTGGCTTTATCCAGCCGCTTCTTTAGATTGTTGATGATGACCTTATTCGTTGACTCAGCTTGACCATTAGCCACGGGGTGGTATGGTGTTGAAGTGATCCGCTTGATTTGCCAACTTTCGAAGAATTCTGTGATTTGCGAGCCTATGAATTGTGGGCCATTATCACACACGATTTCCTTTGGTATTCCAAAGCGGCATATTATGTTTCTCCATAAGAAGCTTTTAACTTCCTTTTTTTTTAACACTTCTGCCTCTACCATTTTGTAAAATAGTCGATTAGAATGAGTAAAAACCGTACCTGTCCTTTAGCTGTGGGAAGAGGTCCCACTATGTCCATACTTTTCATGAAAGGCCATGGGGATATTATTGGATGTAATAATTCCGTTGGTCGATGCATGTTATTGGCAAACCTTTGGCATCTGTCACATTTGGATACAAAATTCTCGGCTTCTTCTTCCATCTTAGGCCAATAGTATCCGGCTCTGATTAGTGTTTTCACTAAGGATCTCGCCCCTGAGTGATTTCCACAGTGTCCTTCGTGGACTTCTTTCATCACAAATTCCGTTTGGTTAGGTCCGAGGCATTTAGCTAGGGGTCCTCCGAACATCTTGCGATAAAGTGAGTTGCGAATAAGGCAGTACCGTGCAGCTTTGCGGCGAAGTGCTTGAGTTGTTTTCCGGTCTTCAAGTACGGTGCGCAAAAAATTAAGAATTTCGTTTCTCCAGTCCCATGTTAAGTTGTTGAAAGTTACCTCATTCCTGTCCTGGTCTATTATTGAATGAAATAGTTGAACGACAATTGTATTGTCTTTGTTCGTTACTTCCGTGACTGCTGCGAGGTTAGCTAATGCATCTGCTTCTGCATTTTCCTCTCTAGGTATTTGCATTACCTTCCATGTTTTGAATTGTCTCACGAGCTCTCGTGCTTTTTCAAGATACTGTTGCATTCTAGTCTCTCGAGCGATGTAAGTCCCCTGTATCTGATTTACTACTAGTTGGGAGTCGCTGTTGATCATAATTTGCTCGATTAAGAGCTCCCGTGCGAGTTCAAGCCCTGCAATAACAGCTTTGTACTCTGCTTCATTGTTAGTGATAGGATAACACTTTATAGCTTGCCGTGTCTTTTCACCCGTGGGTGATATCAAGACTATGCCTAAGTGGGCGCCTTTTATATTTGAAGAACCATCAGTGAACAAGGTCCATAGGCCCGGATTAACACCTTTAAAGAGTTGTAACTCTTTTTCTACTTCAGATACAATGCTATTACTAAAGTCAGCAACAAAATCAGCTAGTATTTGAGACTTAATTGCAGTCCTAGGCTGATAGATTATTTCATGCTCACTTAATTCTATGGCCCACTTGGCTAATCTTCCTGACAATTCCTGTTTATGCAGAATATTCCTTAAAGGATACGAGGTCAAAACGGTGATTGGGTGGCATTGAAAATAGGGTCATTCATAATTTTCTAGATGCCATTATTAAAGATAAGGCTAACTTTTTCAGATGTGGATATCTAGTCTCAGCATCTAGCAAAGTTTTACTTACATAATAGACAGGTGATTGTTTACCTTTTTCATCTCTTACCAATACTGCACTTACAGCAATTTCTGAGACAGCCACGTAGATGTACAATCTTTCCCCTTCTTTTGGCTTTGAAAGCAGTGGTGGTTTCGATAGATAAATCTTTAGGTTCTTGAGGGCTTGCTGACATTCTTCAGTCCATTCGAACTGATTCTATTTTTTGAGAACTGAGAAGAATTTAAAACTTTTTTCGAAAGATTTAGAAATAAACTACCCAAAGCTTATATTCTCCCTGTCAGCCTTTGAACTTTATTTGTTAAAATATCAGGTATTTCCTCTATAGCTTTAATTTTAGCGGGATTTACCTCTATTCCTCTATTTGACACAAGGAAACCCAAAAATTTACCTGATGGCACTCCAAAAGCGCATTTCTCTGGATTTAACTTCATATTATACCTACGTAGAATATCAAAAGTAGTAGAGAGATGCTGGAAATGGTCTTGTGCTTGTGTTGATTTTACCAACATATCATCAATATATACTTCCATCGTCTTTTCAAGATGTTCTTGGAACATTTTAGTCACTAATCTTTGATAGGTGGCTCCAGCATTTAGCCAAAAGGCATAACTTTATAATAGTAAGTCCCCCTGTTTGTAATGAAGGAAGTTTTTTCCTCATCTGAGGGATTCATTTTAATTTGATTATAACCAGAATATGCATCTAAAAGCTCAATAATTCATGACCTGATGTGGCATCAATTATTTGATCTATATGTGGCAATGGGAATGAATCTTTGGGGCATGCTTTATTCAAGTCAGTATAATCTACGCATACTCTCCACTTGCCATTCTTTTTATATACTACCACGGTATTTGCTATCCAGTTAGGGTACGTTACCTCTCGTATCGAACCAATCTTCAAGAGTTTTTGTACCTCTTCGTCGATCACTTGGTTATTGAATGGTCCTTGAATGGTCCTTGCTTTCTTTTCTTCTCTTCAAGCGGGGCCTAGCCTCGTGCCTATATACACTTTCTGATCAGGCTTTTGTTCAGATAATGGAATAGCTACGAGCTCCTCCGTAGTGTTTTTGGATGTGCTCATCTTCCTCCGGTTCACGAATGATGCCCGGTCTGGAATCTAATTCTGTGTGGTATAATATACCTTCCATGGTAACTTGATTTTCCTTCTCGTAAGTATTTTCTTTCGCACATGTTTCAGCAATAATACCTTTTGTACCTATTTGGGTAGTAATTCCTTCCATGCTTGTTTGGGTGGTGTTACCTGCTTGGGAGATTCCCTTATCTCGTAATTCTTCCACCTCTATTTTCTTGTTGTAGTGTACCACAGAGTTTATATTTCTTGCGGTCTGCTAATCTCCTTTGATTTGTTGAATACCCCATTCAGAGGGAAATTTAATTACCTGATGCAACGTGGAGGGTATCGCTTTCATATCGTGGATCCATGGCCTTCTAATGATCACGTTATAAGCCATGTTAGTATCGATGACTTGGAACCTGGCACTTTTGATCACCCCCTCAGCATAAGTGCTAAACTCAATTTCTCCTTTTGTTATAACCGTAGAGTTATCAAACCCTGATATGGCTCGTGGTTTTGGGATTACTTGATTCCCCAGTAGCATTTCTTCCACGACTCTTAGCAAAATGATATTGACTGAACTGCCTGGATCAATCAACACTCTTTTTACGTTAGTGTCATGAATAAGCAAAGATATTACCAGAGCATCGTTGTGCGGAAGCATTAATCCGCTGATATCTGCATCATCGAAGGTTATATCGTCTTCTCCACGAGCCTGTTTCCCATGTGTAATTGTGAACTTTGTGCTTGTTTTGCAAATCACTCTATTTACTTCTTCGCCCCCGTTTATTACGTTAATGGTTCGTTTTGGAGAAGGAGGCTTTGGGGGCTCCTGCATGTTCCTCATATATGCATGTTTACCTTTATCACTAAACAATTCTGTTAAATAGCCCTCTTTTAACAAATTTTCTACTTCACCTTGTAAAAATCTGCAATCCGCAGTTTTGTGCCCATGATCGTTGTGAAATTCACACCAGTGATCTGGGTTTCTTCTACTTGGATTTGACCGCATCTCTTTGGGCCACTTAACCTTGTCTCCCATGTTCCTCAATATTGAGACAAGTTCAGTAGTACTTACATTAAAGGTATGATCCCCAATTTGAGTACTACCTCTAGGTCGTTCATCTCGATCTTTTCTGGATCTAGACGAGGATGATACTACGTCTCTTCCTTGTGGTCTATAGTCTGACCTAGTGTTTTCGAACCTGGGGCGGATATCGCGTCCCAAGGGTCCTAAGTAAGTATCGTACCTGTTTTTACCTGATCTTCTATCTGATTCAGGACGTCTGGATCTGGAATGATCTTCATCTCTCGAACGAGCAATGATATCTTCTTCTATTCTGAGTTTAGTACTGTACCTGTTATATACATCGTTCCATGTTGTAGCGGGGAATTCTCTTAGAGTCTCCTTAAGCCGTCTCGTGGCTTCTGAGCTTTTACCATTCAGGTTTCTTGCAAATGCCATGGCTGCCTAACTATTAGGCACCCTGGGTAACTGCATTCTTTCTTGTTGAAACATGTCTACAATTTCACGGAGTAGTTCCGTGTCTCCTTGTTTTATTTTGAATATGTCTTCCATTCTCTTCTCAACTTTTTGTGCACCAGAATGTGCTTTTATAAACGAATCTACAAGCTCAGCAAAAGAGTCAATAGAATTTTCAGAGAGAAGAGAATACCAGGTTAGGGCCCCTTTGGCAAGTGTTTCCCCAAATTTTTTGACAAGGACTGATTCAATTTCTTGTTTCGTTAAGTCGTTGCCTTTTACCCCAGTAGTGAAAGAAGTCACATGGTCGCGTGGGTCAATTGTTCCATCATATTTTGGAACTTCAGGCATTTTAACTTCTTGGGTATAGGCAAGGGTGTCGCACTTGGCTTCCAAGGTTGTTGAGAATATCTATCAACATCGATGCCTTTGATGATAGGTGGTACTCCAGGAATTTGTTCGATGCGATCGTTCTGCTACTTCATTTGTTTCTGCATAGTTAGCAGTAAATTTTGTAATTCTGAGTTATTAGATATATCTGGTCTCGTTTCGAGAGATTCATTACGAGTATCTCCTCTTCCTGAGTTTGCCAACCCAAATTGAGGATTTTCCATGGTGGTGGTGTTATTGGGGGGTGGCGTTGGCGGTGTAGGTAACGCTGTCGGTAATCCTCTCACAAATTATTGTAAAGCTTGTCTCACATACTCTGCAATCATTTGCTTTACACGATCTTTTTCCACAATTTGATCATTATCACCATTGTTGTTATTGGATCTTTCTGGGGATTGTTCCTTCAAACCATGTGGGGTTCCTGAAGGCGATGGAACTGGGATTCCACTCTTTTATTGGTTGTTGTCGTTGGGGTTTGACATAATTTAGAGGATATCACTTGAAAAGTAAACAAAGATTATCAGATTCCCGGTAACGGAACCAATTTGTTTAACCAAAGAATTAGACCCTTAGACTAAAGCTTATTTTTAAGATGAATACGGGTTACTGATAATCAAGGTAATGGAGAAAAATGAATAATAGACAATATTGCAGAAATATAGAAAATCGAAGTTGATTGTATTCGAGAATCAGATGCCTTTACAAGCTGTATTCCCCTCCCTTATATAGGAGATTCTTATAACGTACGACTCTTGCTATGGTTACTCATTAATGACTAATTATGACATTAATGAGGCGTTACAAAGGATAACGGTAATTGGGGTTCGGTTACATAACGTTCGAGTAATCAATTGTGGGTCCTTGAATCTGCTCGTAGCTTTGTCTAGATTCATTCTGACCGTGTCTCTCTCCCGTTTTGATCAAGTTGAGTTTATCGTGGCTGATAAGTTCGTGGGTTTACTGAACCGCTCCTCTTTGTACCGTACCTCTTCAAAGAATCACATTCAGTTGTCGCATTTTCCTGTGTCCACATGACTAGCTGAGTTGTCAAAAGTTGGCTTACGTGTGAAACTTTTTTTTACCAATACAACCACTATCAAGGAATACTTGCAGATGAATACATCTACTTTTTTATTATTCAATTAAAGTGGCTCTTACTTTTTCAAAATATCGCACCTTTCTTCCTATTTCAATAGTTCCACTCAAAAGCTAAACCAACACCCCACACTTTAACTTTTACAAAGTTCATAACAATTCCAGTGTTCATGAGTGGTGAAAAGGTTCAAATAGATGGTCAATTCGAACAAATGGGTAAGTCTTGTAATGTGGTTGCCAAAATAACAAGATTGCAGGGTCAACAGGGGTTAACTAAGATACATAACAATTAGGTGGGTAATAGCATATAACTGGCTCAACAAAGAAATACCTATATCACTTCCAAGATTGAATAAAACTAGTATTTCGCTTTGCAAACACACGGGGCAAGTTCTAGACATCTACTGCAATGCACAGAATACACAGAACCTCACACACATATGGCACATAACTCACTTAGGATTGGACTCATCAAGACATTTTAGTCAAAGAAGTTAAGCAAAGTTAAGAGCATACAAATTAAGGTACTTATACAAGAGTCACAAACTAAGTCTAAGCGTCATAACTACAACACTCACTATTATAAAGGCATAATAAAGTAGAGATATTGCTTCCAATTCAATTCATAGCACAAGATTTCCTACTTCTAACAAAACAAAAACTAAATACACCGGGTTCAAACCAAAATCCTTGGAAAAGAACCGCGGCACAAAGAAAACCAAGGAGGAATTAATGCACTACCTACAAGAGAAAATATTTTTGTCTTTTTCTTTTGACTTTAATCCCTCAAGAAACCTTTCGATATAATATCCATCGTCGAGAAAATAAAAAATTTTAAAATTTTAATGTTTTTTTCATTTTTTTCTATCTAACTACTAAAACTAACAAAAGTAAAACTAAAACTACTATACATACAATATACAAATATCCCCCACCCCACACTTTAAGTTGTGGCATGTCCCATGACACACAATTAAAAGCATAAGGTGGAGGAGACTTCCCTGAATATCTGGTCGGGGTCTGAATCGAAGTCGACTCCATTATTCTCGCCCGAACTACTGCATACATCCATGCAGACGACTTTTTCTCAACCTTCTTGGGGGTACACCAACACTTATATTTCTCACTCAATGCATCCTTATCTTTTACGCCCTTCACCTTCCACTCAACACTTGCAACTAGCTTCTCCTTTTTCACCCCCGTTTCTACATCCATCTTGAAAGTTATAGTCTCCTCACCCACTCTCAGCACGAGCTTCCTCTCGTGTATATCTAATATTGCTTTATCCGTTGCTAAGAATTGTCTTCCTAGAATTAGGGGGACCTCTTTATTCTCCTCCATCTTTACCACTATAAAGTCTACAGGAAATGCGAACTTATCCACCCGCACTAAGACATCTTCCACTATCCCCTCGGGTATCAAAGTCGTTTAGTCTGCCAGCTACAAAGATATTGGTGCTGACCCTTATCTCTCCAAGCTCATTCTCCAGTTTCCTATAAATAGACAAAGGCATTAAATTAATTGAGGCACCACAATCACATAAATACTTATCAAAATTAATAGTGTCTAAATAGGTATAGTAAAACTCCCTGGATCTCCACACTTTTGTGGGAGTTTATTTTGCAATATTGCACTGCAATGCTCTGTGAGCTTGACCGCTGAGGTCTCTTCTATATTTCTCTTCTTTGTAAGGATCTCCTTCAAGAATTTGGCATAGGCTGGAATTTGTGAGAGACCTTCTATATGGAAAATTTACATTAACCTGTCTCATCATATCTAAAAATCTCTCAAACTTCTTGTCCAACTTTTATCTATATAGCTTTTGAGGGAAAGGTAAAGTAGGAATATGCTTTATCTCATCGCGTTACTCCCTTCTTGAAGTTTCCTCCTTCATTTTCTCTACTCCCTTCTTGCCTTTCTTCTTCTTATCAACTTCAATTTTTAGCTGCTCCCCACTTTCTTTCTCAAGTATCACCGCCTTTTGGATTGGAGTGGGATCTTTCAACACTTTCCCGCTTCTCAAGGTCATAACATTCATCGTTTATTTGGGATTCTTCTCAGTATTATCAGGCAAAGTACCTGGGATTCATCTCAGTATTATCAGGCAAAGTACCTGGGATTCTCTCAGACAATATAGTTACAATTTGTCCCACTTGTCTCTCTGAGTTTTGCAAACCTGTGCCAAGTTCTTTGATAGTTGAACCACAGGCATCTAGACTCTCATCTGTCTTGACAATGAATGACTTCATTAGATCTTCTAGCCCAGCTGATTGGATTATTGAGGCTAAAATTGCGGCCTTGGCTGATTCACAAAACCAAGAGCTCCTTATCCCTGAAATCTAGGGTTATTTTATTGCCATGCATTTTCGGTACCCCTAGATAAACTCCATGAAAAACCGGGGTGCTTCTAACTCATTGCATTAAAGTTATAACTCCCAAAAACATTCACTTCCTTAGTTGAGGCTTGACACTCATGAGTAGGGTGTCCTCTTCCACGTATATCACATGCTGCATGAGGCTCATGGTGTATAGAGGATAAGGTCAGCTTCCTTATTTTTTTGGCCATGGAATCAAGTTGTACCTACACAGATGTGTTAGCATCAACTTGGTGAACACCAATTGATCTTCTTCTTTCCGCAATCTCAAAGGGCCACTGATTTGCATCTTCAGATAACTCATATAGAATTGTGACTATCTCCTCTAGAGTCTTCTTTATCAACGGGCCTCCAGCTACGTTGCTCAATGTTCTACATGAGGCCGGTGTCAATCCTTCCCAAAAGTCCTGGAGTTGCATCCGGAGTTCAATTCCTCTATGTTGACACTTTCGCACTATCTCCTTAAACCTCTCCCATGCTTGAAACACAATTTTAGTCTCATTCTTGCAGAAATTATGGATTTCCCTTCTAAAATTGCCCGTCTTAGCTGATGAGAAATATTTATCAAGAATTTTTTGGTCATCTCATCCCATATTCTAATCGATCCATTAGACAAGCTTCGAAGCTAGTGCTTTGCATCATCTTTAACTGTGAAGGGGAATGCCCTTAAGTAAACTGCATCTTGTGTCACACCATTGTATTGAAAGGTGTTCATAATCTCCTTGAAGTCCATTAGATGGTTGTTTGGGTCTTCGTTTGGCTTCCCTATGAAGACATAGCAATTTTGAAGGGTTTGGAGCAACCCTTTACTCGAAATTGTTAGCTGCAACTAGAGGCGGTCTCACACTTGATAAGCCTTGGATGTAGACCGGTCTAGCATAATTTCCAAGTGGTCTCCCAGCACCAGGAGCTATGTTTCCAAAATGGTCTGGAACTAAAGTTAATTCTGAGCAATTCTCCGAGTCCTCTTCTTTTCATATATAATCTGAGCATCTCTGAGAGCTGCTTCCTCAGCATCGCATGCAGGTTTTTCTCTTTGTTGGGTTGCCTCCCTCGTAGCCAAATCAACATTATCATCATCTCCAGCCATAGTTTCTTTGTTTGAGGATTTCCCAACCTTCTCTAGAGTCTCGGTGATATTTCTTTCCTTCCTCAGCTGTCGGAGTTGTTTCTTGATTTTTGGTTCGTATCAAGCTATCCTTCCTAGAAGATCTAGTCATGCATCAATCTAACCTGTAGCCTTCGCACAGTCAAATAACACCAAACATAAAAAGAGAAAAAGAAAATAAAAAGAAAAATTCCTGAATTAGCACTGCAAACTATTTCAAACACTATTGATTTCCAATTCTCCGACAACGACGCCAAAATTTGACAAGCGCAAAACACACACTTAAATATGCTCGCTAGTCGAATATAATATAATATAATATCGTATCCAGAGGGATTGGAGTTTAATATATTATCGTAGTTTGTAGCTATATTGCTATGTAATTTATACTAAAATTAACTAAGAATCTAGGACTAATTGACTAATGACAATATAAACAAGGCAATTGCAAAGAAAGATATTAATGGGAGAAGATAGGGTTTTGATAGGATATGTGCAAGACAAATATTTGGGATCTAACTCTAGATGATTCACTTCTAATGTTCAAGTGAGTCTCTCGAATTAACTCAATTATTAGTTCAAGCGTTTTGTAGAAACTCCTCTCTCGATTAAGTCTCAACCTCATAAGATGAACCAATTTAAGCTCGGTGAAGATATGCAAGAATTCGTAATGGATTGGTCTTTAGGAGAACCTCTCTCGATTATCCTCCTAACTAGGTTTGATCAATGATTCAACTAGCCTCTTTCAATTACTAAGAATAATTAATGAATTCAATCAACAAACTAGAATGCAAAACTATCACAAGTTATGCCTTTCTCGATTACATGAACAAGTGAATATACATGCAACAATAAAATATCCAAAACGATTCAATACATAAACTAGATTTAATATCCACAAACAAATATCAATACACCAAATCCATCAAATCCTTAAGATAACTACTCCATAGATATCGAGCAATTCATCACAAATATGTTTAAGCTAAAGGAAAACAAAAAACAATCCAAACTCGTGTCTTGAGTGAGGATTGAATGATAAAATCCTTGTGCTTTTTCTTCTCTACCTCCTCCTTAGCTTCCTTAGGTCCAATATGTGTCAAATTCCTCAAAATAACATTTTTCCATGTATTTATACTAAGTAGGGCCGAGCCTAGACAAAACCATTTTCTCCTAGTTGAATTTGGATTTTGGCTCTGTAAAAATTGCACAGGCGTGCCGCATGGGGCGACGTGCCATGCGGGGCAGTAGTGGACATCTTCAGAGAGCTAGAATTTTCAACAGCTAGCCAATTTGCACAGATGCAGTGCCCCAGACGCCGCTCCACGCGCCGCGAGTGTGGCTTTTTTCTTAATGTACGAACTTTTCTTGATTTTTGATATCCAGATGTGGTTATCGACACCCGAATGCAATCCCGACTTAAACCCCTGGGCTTTTACTCATAATTCAAAGCTCCAAATAGCTCTAATTAGATCCAAAACATCTTCATCACTAGGAATCACTCTTACTAGGCATAAAACACGAAATAAGTACAAAACAATAGCGATTAAAGCACAAACACAATTAAAGTGCAGTAAATTAGAGTGCAATAAGCGACTAAAACAAGAAATTATAGACTACCATTAGTATGCTTTGGATAAAGTGAAGTTGATTCTGAGTGGCATCGTACATCTCATTCCAGGCAAAAGAATTATGCGGATAGAAAGGCTCGTGATATGGCATACATGGTGGGTGAGAAGGTTCTACTTAGGGTTTCACCCATGAAAGGTGTGATGAAGATCGGGAAGAAGATCAAGTTGAGCCCTCGCTATATTGGTCTTTTTTAGGCACTAGAGAGAGTTGGAGAGATGGCTTATAGACTTGCCTTGCCATCTAGTTTATTGAGAGTTCACCTAGTATCTCACATTTTCATGCTTCGGAAGTATTATGGGGATCTTTCACATGTATTGGACTCTAGCACGGTGCAATTGGAAGAGGATTTGACTTATGATGTGGAGTCAGTGGCCATTTTGGACCAACAAGTTCAAAAGTTGAGGTCGAAGAATATAGTATCAGGTGAAGGTTCATTGGAGAAGTCATCTGGTCGAGGAAGCCACTTAGAAGATCGAGCAGGAGATGCAGAGCAGATATCCTCACCTATTTGGCACTTAAAGTATGATTCTAGACTCGTTCAAGGACGACCATTTGTTTAGAGAGGGAGAATGCGACGATCCGGCCGGTCGTTTTTGTGTATTTAAGCCCTGTTACCCCTACTTGATGCTTTACCTATTTTTATTTGTTGCTATGTGACTTGCGGGGATGGTTGGTTTGGGTTTGAGGAAGTTTTGGATTGAATCCGGACACTTAGTCCCTTGGTTGAAGGCTTAAGTTGTAAGAGTTGACCGGGGTTTGACTTTTGTGTAGAAGACCCTGAAATGGTGTTTTGATGGTTTCAATAGGTCTGTATGGTGATTTTGGACTTAAGTGTACATCCGGATTTGGATATGGAGTTTCGTACGTTCATTTAGCTTTATTTGGCTGAAGTTGGAAAGTTAAAGGCTTGAAAAATTCATAGGTCTTACCGGAGTTGACTTTGGTGTATCGGGTTCTAATTTTGGTTTCAGAAGTTGGAATAGGTCCATTGTGTTATTTGGGACTTGTATGTAAAATATGAGGTCAATCCGAGTTGATTTGATATGGTTCAACATAAGTTTTAGAAGTTGGAAGTTCATTAGTTCTTAGGCATGAATTAGGGCGTGATTCGTAGTTTTGATGTTTTTTGGTGTGATTTGAGGCCTCAAGCAGGTCCATATTATGTTTCGGCATTGGTTGGTGTGGTTGGAAAGAGTCTGGGGGACCTCGGGTGTGTTTCAGATTGATTTCAGATCATTTGGAATGAATTGGAATTGCTGAGATTTCTAAGTTCTCGTGTTTTGCATTTGCGGACGTTTGGCCACAGATATGGAGCCGCAGAAGTTTCTTGGGATGCTCTAGTGCGAGCTTGGATTGGAAAGGGGGAGGTCCACAGATGCAACGTTTTTCCACAAAAGCGTTGTCGTAGATGTGGCTTGGTGTATGCAGAAGCGGCAGGTCGACTTTTTAAGTGAACTCGCATATGTGAGAGTTTGACTGCAAATGCGGTACCACAAATGTGATATTTTGGACCGCAAATGCAGAATCACTGGGCAGCCTATTTGATTTCGAGGGTTTTTTCATTTTTCATTTTTTGGAGTTGTGAAGCTCGGCTAGAGGCAATATTTAGGACACTTTTCACTACAATTGAAAGGGTAAGTAAAGTTTAGTTAATTTTGATGTTAGATATCGATTACCCATAAATTATTACACCTAGTTTATGTGAATTAAAGGTGAAATTTAGGTATTTTTGACCATGGTTTTGGAGAGTGATATTTGATGATTTGAAGGTTGATTTGAGGTCGGAATTGGATAAACTAGTATGGTTGGACTCGTAATCGAATGAGTGTTCGGAATTTATGAGTTTTGTCGGGTTCCCGGGTGCGGTTCAGGGGTTGAATTTGTATGTTGACCTTTTGATTTTGATAAAGGCCGAAGATTATTAGATAAACTAGTATGGTTGGACTCGTAATCGAATGAGTGTCGGAATTTATGTTTCTTACAGCATTATTAGATGTTATTAATGTCACGACCCAAACCGGAAGGGTGCGACAATCACCAGGTGCTTTACTAATCCGTGTACCAACGTAACATATCTTTCTTATCGTACTATCATAGGTAAATATGCCCAAAGGGTCATCATCACATAACCGAAATAAAACAGAAGGGAATGTTATACATAGGATGACCTAACATGATATAAGGCTGACATGATCATTTGTAAACTCAAAACATGGGCTGACAAGGCCATAC
Source organism: Nicotiana paniculata (assembly GCA_005239505.1). Taxonomy (NCBI): domain Eukaryota; kingdom Viridiplantae; phylum Streptophyta; class Magnoliopsida; order Solanales; family Solanaceae; genus Nicotiana; species Nicotiana paniculata. Next base: position 11,691 of record MDKI01074655.1, on the reverse strand, counting down.
AAGTATCCATATACCTGACATCTGTCTACAACCCTCTACGAGTACATAAATATCATAAAGGTTGAGACAGGGCCCCGCCATACCAATCAATACATGTCCAAACATATTGACCATATAGGCAACTCCGGAGAAACTGAGTGCACCAACACTTTCCACTGAGATGATAGCCTACTAGGAGAACTGTCAACCTGTCTATCGGGATCTGCAGGCATGTAACACAGCGTCCCCGGAAAAAAAGGACATCAGTATGAATAAAGTACTGAGTATGTAAGGCAGAAAAGCATAAATAACAACAGTAATATAAAGAGAGATATAAGAGATACAACTTGTAGCATTTGAGTGCCTCTGAGAGATAGTGACATGAAATGTGTGATACATATATATACATAATCTTTTAAAAACATATGCCTCTGTGAGCATCATCATCATCATATCGTACCCGGCCTCGAAGAGGACTCGGTAAAAATGTACCCGGCCATCATAAGGCTCAGTAGAATCGTACCCGGCCATATGGAGCTCGTCAAACCCAACTGATCAGTGGCTGCACAATAGGTGCCAAACCCGGCAGACTATAGTGTGGATCGATAGAGTAAAGTAGATACATATATAATGCATGTTGGACTCATGGAATCATGTTCTAAACCTTTCGGAGTGACGTAAGGTCATTGCACCTTCGATTAACATTGTAGACATCATAACATCAATATGAACTTCACTAATATTCAAGGATCATACATACTTTCTTAGGATAACTTTATAAGAAAAGAACAACAGACAACCTTAGTTGCTTGGAGTAGATTTGTTATAAAATAGTGTATCGTGTACGTTCATTTCACTTTAGATCATTCCAAAAGAAAGAAGGAAGTGCCTTAATATACCTTAAACAAGTTGTCCTTAATAACTTCCAAGCAACTCTTCAAACAAGTCAACTCAATCTATTATAGCAAAAGGAGATTCAAAATCAGTGTTGAGCAAAGGCTAAGTCTGTAACTTAAGCTAGTAGCTCGTTTACGTAAATTTGGGCAGTATCTCCCCTGTAACATGAGCCTTATCTCATACCATATATCAACAACAACAACCAAAAAAATCCAGCAACATATAAATATCAATAACAAGACACCATATAACAACCACAAGTCACAACTACTTCACGACGAGCGGCAAGTTCTGATAGGAATCTGTATAACCCATATCACCCCTTATAGACTTCTCACATTAACTTAACATAATCATTAACATGATAATGAAGTATTTCACCAATGATTTCATCCTATACCATATATTTATAACAAAGGAAACCATCCATAACTCCAACTATCTTCGATTAGCAACTTTATTCACTAGTTCATGTCTAGTCCATCCAATTAACTTAATCAACATCAAGATAACCTTAAGCACATGAAAGAACAGAATAAAAATAACTCCTACAGTAACTTTAAGTCAAAATCCAAGTTATATTTAGCTTACAACAGCCCTCAATGGCAATACAACACCATTTAAGCTAATCCAAGTAGTATCTTGTAGTTTATCATCCAAACAACTTAACCAACATACAATCAAGCTCATGCACAATTAGTAGGTTGTTATACTTGTCACGTCCCAAACCTGGGGAGGCGTGGCTGGAACCCGGTGTTGTGCTGGCCCGAGCGAACCACTCTGTAACTCATGATCATTCGACCAAAACTAGAACATACATAGGTCGAATTGGCTGAACTTATTCCTTTGTTAACTATCATAGGCCAACATGGACACAACTCATAATGTACAAGCGTAAGTGGGAAAATACTGTATCACTGAATCATTTTTCTTAAAACATAAATATATATGGGCCGTCAAGGCCTTTGACATACTGTACAAAATGAACCTCTGTCTAAAAAGCCTCTAAGATTATTTGAGATCAAATGGGACAGGGTACCGACCTACCCATAAGTCTGTGGTAAAACTTTGATAAGATGCATGACTGCCCATCTGATTAGTGGTAACTGCCCGACCGTCCGTAGCGAGGTGGTAAATGCATGACTGCCCAACCAGCCGCAGCTCGGTGGTAAATGTGTAACTGCCCAACCGGCCATAGCTCGGGGGTAAATGCATGATTGTCTAATCGGTCGTAGCTCGATTGTAAATGAATATGCATGACTGCCCATCCGGTAGTCAATAATGATATATAACTTCCCAACTGGTGGTAACTGCCCGACCTGCCGTAGCACAGTGGTAAATGCATGAATATGTTGTATCACTATATTAGAAACATTAACATCTCTATCATATACCTCAATAGAGACTTAGGAACATACTTAGACATGCTTGAATATCACTTTACATGAATGAATAACATAGACCTCCTTAACTGCTAAGATTAGAACCATTTATGGAATGACATTATGTTTACGTTTCGTTACTTGGATCATGCCAAATGAAAGAAGGGATATCCTTAACATACCTGGAGCAGGGGAAAATCCGTATGATGTTCTTAAGAAGGATTACAGATAAAAGATCCACAAGGAAAGAAGAAGCACTATACTCTATAAAGTCTTAGAATAATGATCAAAATCATCCATAACAACAAATTACTTCCAATACTGCACAGAAGCGTTGAATGGTGGATAAAGAGTGATCAAAACCAACTTATGCAGAAAAGATGACTAAAAAGTTTGGTTTTAGCCTTTGCAGCAAAGAGAAAAATTAATGGGAAGATCAAAATAAAGAATGAGAAGAAAGTATCTTTTGATTGTTAAAAGGTTTATGGCTTATCTTGGAATTGGTTTTCCACCTATCTAATATGACTAAGAGTCATTTATTTGTAAGTGGCTTTCTTCCACGTGCGGTGGGGTGGGGTGTTTTAATCTTTATCCTATAATTTATTAATTAACTAGGTAATGTCTCGTTACCCGATAATTAATCAATTACCCGCATCATTAAGAATCACCTCAAATTACTTAAAATTCTACTTACTTTTGATACATTTTATATACCATACTATCATGGTCATATGGTGGCATATAAAATAAATATATGCACTATTATTTTATTAAAACATCCATGTAAAAATACATATATTTTCTCAACTTATAATTTTCCTAATCTCATACAAAGAGTAAAAATTCTCGTACGCTTAATTCTTAAAATGGTAAAAAGATAACCTTCTTTTCTTGTGAGAAAATAATTTCTATCTTTACAATAAAGAAAATATTATAAACTTTCTCATATTATGTGTATAATTTATCATATCCGAAAATAGTAATAATGGTAACAATCCAAAATTATACTTATAAAACTTTTATTAAAATGCTTTACTTAAAAGAAAATACCACACTAACATAATATCTAGCGATATCAAGGTTGTAAATTTGCAGGGTCTCATAATAATAGTGTCTTAAACCCTCTATAACCTTCTAATAGACATAATCCGTTCGAACTCATGTGGATTTACTACGGCGCATCCTAATGCTAAGGTATGGAATGTAACAATACTCACCTTAGCCAGTAGCAACAACTTCAAATTTAAGCCAAACCGTAACGACCCGGTCGGTCGCTCCAAGCCGTTTCCCCCGTTCCTGCTTCATTATATGTGGTTCAGCTTCATTTATGTGTGTTGGGTCGGTTGGTTCGGGTTCAGAGTGGTCATTGTGAGAATTGAGGCACTTAGTCTCTTAAAGTAGCATAATAGTTGAAAAAGTCAACTAAGAGTTGACTTATTGGTGAACGACATTGGAATGCGGATTTTATGACTCGGATAGCTTCGTTAGGTGATTTGGGACTCAGAAGTGTGTTCAGAATGTAGTTTTGATGTCCGGTGCAGAAGTAGGCTTGAATTGGCGAAAGTTAGTCTTTGGCGATTTCCGGTCGGCAGTGGAAAATAGGCTATCAGGGTCGGAATAGAATTCCGAAAGTTAGAACAGGGTCGTAATGTCATTTTGGATATGTGAGAAAAATTTCAGGTCAATCGGAGGTGTTTTGGTTTGTTTCGACGTCATTGGCGAAATTTCAAAGTTTCAAAATTCATAGGGTTGAATTTGATGTAATTTTGGTGTTTCAAAGGCTCGACTAAGTTTTAATGATGCTATGGGGTGTGTTGGTATGTTTGGTTGGGGCCTTGAGGGGCTCGGGATTGATTTCGGATGGTTGGCGGAGTTTTGAACTTGGGAAATTGCAGCATATGGCTGCTGGTGTAAAGTTTCTGGTGTGTGGCCGCACCTGCGGATAGATAGCCACATGTGCGACGCCATAGGTGCGAAGTTCCATGCGCAGGTGCAAAAGGAGGCTAGGCAGGAGGAGTCTGCAGGTTCGAAGAGTTGGTCGCACATACGAAGCCGCAGGTGCGAGAATTGGTCCGTTAGTGGGTTTTCGCAGGTGCGCACTTGGGACCGCAGGTGCAGGTCCGCATGTATGATTAAAGGTCCGCAGGTGCAGATTTGCTGTGCATAACGGTATAAAAGAAAGCCTCCGTGAAATTTTGGTCATTCTACCATTGTTGCATGCGGTCGGAGCTTATTTGGGGGCAAATTGAAGAGAGAATTCGAGGGTCTTCAATGGAGGTAAGTTCCCGGATTATTAAAGTCATTTCTATGCTATTTTGTTCGGATTAGGCTTGTAATTTGAAGGATTAAAGTAGAAAAAAGTTTGGAAAATGGGAGGAAAGATTTGGAAATTTCTAGGTATGTACGGACTCGTGGGAGGACAAGGGTTCTTGTGATGTAAATTTTATCGGATTCCGAGACATGGGACCGTGGCTTGGGTTTGGGCGAATTTTGAGATTTTTTTATAAATTGATAGTTTTCAATTGGGTTGTGTTCCTTTAGCATATATTGATGATGTTACACTGGTTTTGGTTAGATTCGGAGCAATCGGGAGCCAATTTGAGGGGAAAGAGCATCGCGGACTAGTGCTGTGGCCCGGTGGAGGCAAGTAATGGCTATAAATCTTGTCCTGAGGGTATGAAACCCCGGACTTCATATTTCTCATTGTTTTTAGAGTGGCGCACATGTCGGATGACGAGTATGTGGCGCGCACTGATTTTTGGATTGGACTTGGTCCTCTCTGCGGAAACTATTGAGTTGCGTATTTTACTCTAAATCATATGTTAAATTGTGTTCTAAAGATTATTGCTATATGTGGGCTATAAGCCATGTTTGGGGCCTCGTGCCGACCTGTTTAGACCCCTTGGGGGCTTTTTACTGCTATTTCCTCACTGTTTATTGATGATTTCACTCACTCATATTGTGCTTACTATTTTCGAAACTCCACCTGATTTACACTACTTTGAGATTTAAAAATGATGTTTTGGGTCGAATACCCCGTTTTACTGATACGCCCGAGGGGCTTTTGAGAGGTTCTGAGTGAGTGAGGTCGAGGGCCTGATTGTGAGGATATAATACGCCATGAGGTGGCTTGATATTAGCATTTGGGCTGAAGGAGCCCCTCCGGAGTCTGTACACAGCCCCAATGAGCGCAGGTACCTAGTGAGTGCGAGTGCCGAGTGACGAGTGACGAGTGATTGGGAGGCATGAGTGACTGTGAGGTATGCCCGAGAGGCTGATTATGAGTGACTGTGAGGTATACCCGAGGGGCTAATTTTGAGTGACTGTGAGGCATGCCCGAGGGGCTGATTATGATACATGTTTTTGCCCGAGGGGCTACTTATGATTTTACCACTTTCACTCTGAACTTATGAAATATGTTTTGCCCGAGGGGCCTTTTTACGATTTTCAGCATTTTTACACTAAACTTCTTGAAAGTTATGTTGAAAATGTTGGCAATTATATTTCCAAATGATTTTTACTGAAATTGGCTTTTAAGCGTGATGATTTAAAGTATACATTATTGGAAAGAAAGGTTGTGCTTATTGTGAATTGATGAATTGATTTTATGTGTTTCTTGCTGCTCAGACCCGATTTATTTTCATTACTACTGAGTTGGTGTACTCACATTACTCCTTGCACCTTGTGTGCAGATCCAGGTGTTAGAGCAGGGTGAGTTGTCTATCTGTTCCAGAGATTTCTCGGAGGTTTGCGAGGTAGCTGCATGCATCCGCAGTCCTACTCTCTCCTGCTTACTATTGAATGTTTGATTTCTGTCTCGGTTTGGTATATGGCTTCGAGTTATGAGTCTATTGGAAGACCTCTCGTGTTTTGTAGTTGTGGAGTGAAGAGGATCTTTCTGTTGGGTTATGAGTTCCTAATGATGTCTATTAGCTAATCATTGCCCCAGTAGCGTTCATGTATTTTATTAACGGTGTATTCCAGCCGTATTAGCACTCTTTGTTATTGTATTCATTGGTGGCGTCCTGGCATATTCGCGTAGCCAGGAGTAGCATACTCAGTATTTGAGGATGGCATTATAAGGATTCAGGGAGGAAAGTCTCTATGCAAAATTCTCCGAATGTGAATTTTGGCTCGGTTCAGTAGCATTCTTGGGACACGTGGTGTCTTGTAAGGGTATCCATGTGGTCGGACATTTATGGCTAGAGCTTCCAAAAGCTCAAGATTTTTGTGACCACTGCTCCAGTGTTAGTTCTGCCATCAGCTTCAGTTTTTATCGCGTATTGTGATGCCCCGGGGGTAGGCGTTGTTTGTGTTTAGATGCAGAAGGGTGTAGCGATTGCGTGATAGTTATGGTCTTCGAAGTGTATGGAGAGATATTATGTTTGAGGCTAGCGGGCAGGGGTATCTCCTGCGGATTGTCCTAGGGTGTGTGATCCCTATGTAGTTCTGTAATAAGTTCTCTTCAACCAGTAAATGATATATGTTGTAATCGGATTTTAGATCGCTTGTGGAAGTTGGCATGACTATTACAATGGTGAATGCGAGATTTGCAGATGACTTGAGCTGTAAGTTGATTGCACGATTATGTGTGATATTGGTTTCAGCTCGAGGTATATTGGTAAATCAGTTATGAACTGCAGGTGTGGGGTCTGGGAATGTCACGAGTAATGGAAATTTCTTCGATATAGGTTGTAATGTACTCTATTGGGTTCTATTGAATGATTTAGTGGAAATTGTAAAAGGTGCAGTGTGTGCAGTGTATGAATTTGCGTGTGGCTTCAAGTGAGTGGATTACTTTCCTCGTATGTTAGTGTGCAAACGGGTCAGGTCGTTTCTGCCTAAATTGGTCAGTGTGATTGAGATTTACGTTGGAGGGTGTCAAGACTTGTGGTATTTCTACATCATCACGGATTCTACATATGAGTATCAGGAAGGTAAAGGTAATAGCTTTAGATTCGCAGGAAGTATGTATTTTGAATGTGGTACTTTTGGGGATATTTGAGAGAGTATTCGGCGGCTTATGAGCCTTAGACGGTATGGTTTTGTGCTTGGGTCACGTGTGGTGAATCTGGGTTGAAAATTGTGGTATTACGACAGGGAGAAGTATCAATTTGAAGTTAAGTCAGAAGAAACTTGGGTAAATAGGGCAACTTGGTAGTAGGTCGGATCGGTATGGTAAGGGATACGATTAGTTCTTTGAGTGTTCATGAGGTGACAAGTTTTTACGGGTGTTTCTTAGCAATGCCCTTGGATTTTTAGTGGCCTGTGTAGCTTGGTTGAGTTAGAAGAATTCAGTCCTGATGGTTTGGTGTTGCGCAAATGGGATTTCGGATAGTTCTTGATGGTTTTTACCGCGGTTAAGGGTGCATATTTTCTTATGGTGTGAGGTGCGGGTGACGTGTAGCGAATTTGCTTCTAAATGGGATCAAATGGAACTTCTTGGCTAGTTGGGTACGTTGTTGCTTGTGGCTCGGAAGGGATTATGAAGTTCTCATATTTTTCTTAGGATGGCATGGCGTATGCGGTATGTTTGGTAGAGTTGAGATTTGCATATGTGAGGTCACGGTTCGGTTCTGGAAGGACGGTCATAAATTCTTAGGCAGCATGGGTAGTTTTAGATGACTAGGTAGATGATATCAGTAATTGGTACGACTTGACGAGGGTATACATTTCAGAAAGAGCAATGTGTTTGAGTTAAGGGTACTTCATTTGTATCGCGGCGCTCTCTTGTTAGATCGACTGTTGATATTCAAGGTTGCTTGGTGACACGGAAGAATCATAGGGGTATCCCTCGTGGAATGATTGATTATTTGGGATGTGTCATGTATTCGAGATGTGGAGTTGAGATCAGATATAGTAATATGTGCGCTTCATGGACTTCAAGACTGAGAGTTCTCATAAACAGGTTATTTTGTGGTAGTGAAATGTGAAGATACGAGTAGAGCTAGTCGGATGTTAGTATGTACCATGATTCCGTCATCGTGAACTTTTTGGCAAGTTATCTATCTCTTGCGGGTGACCAGAGTAAATTAGGGTTATTGTTAGGCTAATATGGGTGTGTTATGCACCGGGTCAAAATTGTTGGCTCCGAATTTCTATTATTGGGGAATGTACCATTCGATTGTGATTGAGTTTATTCATATTCTGGAGTGATCTATGAGTTACCCTTCAGTGTTGCGAAGAATGGTGATTATTGGTTATATGCACATATGGTGCGGTTCTAATTAGGCTTTATAGCTAGATTTGAGTAAGGTAAGTAATTGGGTATTGCGAGGTTGAGACGCGTTGGTTATGTGCCTTCTGATTCGGGTGGCATGGTATCGTCCGGTTTCCCCCGTGGTTATGGCAATGCACTTTGAGTACATGATGTCGAATTTTGAGTGGTTATTGATTTTGGGCAAGGTGTCTTGAAATATTTCAAGTGGACCAGCGTTTGGATGAGATCGCGCAGTGTAGCAGAGTTATGTAGGAGTATGACCTTTGGTAGTGGATTCGTGTGTTTTGATTTTTACGGTGTGTGCCAGGCTGTGGATCTTTTATATAATTTGATTACATTGGGGTGTTGCTATTAAGTGCACAAGTTGCACAGGTTTTGGCTTCAAATTGTATCAATGTGTCATGTCATCAGGGTGGTCGTGATGGATGAGAAGAGGTCATTGGACCTAGAACGAATATTTTCAGAATTGTCTACAGCATAGTTGGAAGGATAAATATCGGGAGTCGGCTTAGGAATCTGCTATAATTCCTGTTTGGGAAGGGGGATCTTCATGTCTGACTGATCGGACGAATGGCTGTTAGTTTCTTGTTTCTTTCATCATCGGAAATATATGGAAGTGTTAGAGTGAGGCATTTCTTGATAAGAGGTTATGTACTGGTATTGGGTTGTTCTGAGCAGTTATTGTGGTTAAGAGTTATCGCTATGAGTGTTTGAGTCACGCGGCGTATTATGTGATTTCATCTGGGGTGTGTATATGGCTTGATTCAGCATGTTCAGACTTGTTCAGTTTATAGTTATGGAATTTTGATCTTGTATATTACTTCAGAAGTGGGAATTTGGTTCTAAGGTTTATAGGTCAGGATTGGATTTCGAAATTTCAACGGTGTTGTGCTAGTGGACCTATATGGGATAGCGTGACATGGGATCACCCCCGAGTATGTGCATGGTAAGCTACGTAGCAGTTCGATGGTGTTGGAGAACAACTCTTGGCCCGTTCGAGGACGAACATATATTTAAGTGGGGGAGGATGTAATGACCCGGCCGGTCGTTCCGAGAGTTTAGCCCCGTTTCCCCCATTCCTGCTTCATTATATGTGGTTCAGCTTCATTTATGTGTGTTGGGTCGGTTGGTTCGGGTTCAGAGTGGTCATGGTGAGAATTGAGGCACTTAGTCTCTTAAAGTAGCCTAATAGTTGAAAAAGTCAACTGAGAGTTAACTTATTGGTGAACGACCTCGGAATGCGGATTTTATGACTCGGATAGCTTCGCTAGGTGATTTGGGACTCAGGAGTGTGTTCGGAATGTAGTTTTGATGTCCGGTGCAGAATTGGGCTTGAATTAGCGAAAGTTAGTTTTTGGCGATTTCCGGTCGGCAGTGGAAAATAGGCTATCGGGGTCAGAATGGAATTCTGGAAGTTGTAACAGGTCCGTAATGTCATTTTGGATATGTGTGCAAACTTTCAGGTCAATCGGAAGTGTTTTGGTTGGTTTCGACGTCGTTGATGAAATTTAGAAATTTCAAAGTTCATAGGGTTGAACTTGATGTAATTTTGGTGTTTTCATGTTGTTTTTGGTGTTTCAAAGGCTCGACTAAGTTTGAATGATGCTATGAGGTGTGTTGGTATTTTTGGTTGGGGCCCCGAGGGTCTCGGGATTGATTTTGGATGGTTGGCGGAGTTTTGAACTTGGGAAATTATAGCATATGGCTGCTGGTGTAAAGTTTCTAGTGTGTGGCCGCACCTACGGATGGGTAGCCGCAGGTGCGAAGGTCCATGCACAGGTGCGAAAGGACTCTAGGCAGGAGGAGTCTGCAGGTGCGAAGAGTTGGTCGCACCTGCGAAGCCGCAGGTGCGGAGAAAAGATCGCAAGTGCGAGAATTGGTCCGTTAGCGGGTTTTCGCAGGTGCGCACCTGGGACCGCAGGTGCGATTAAAGGTCCGCAGGTGCGGATTTGCTGTGCAAAACAGTATTAAAGAAAGCCTCCATGAAATTTTGTCATTGTACCATTATTGCATGCGGTTGGAGCTTATTTGACGGCAAATTGAAGAGAGAATTCGAGGGTCTTCAGTGGAGGTAAGTTCCCAGATTATTAAAGTCGTTTCTATGCTTTTTTGTTCGGATTAGGCTTGTAATTTGAAGGATTAAAGTAGAAAAAAGTTTGGAAAATGGGAGGAAAGATTTGGAAATTTCTTTATGCAATTTTAGTGGGCAATTGTGGTCCGATTTTGATGTTCGTGGTATGTACGGACACGTGGGAGGGATAAGGGTTCTTGTGATGTAATTTTTATCGGATTCTGAGACATGGGCCCGGGGCTCGGGTTTGGCCGAATTTTGAGATTTTTGTATAAATTGATAGATATCGATCGGGTTGTGTTCCTTTAGCATATATATTGATGACGTTAAACTGGTTTTGGTTAGATTCGGAGCAATCGGAAGCCAATTTGAGGGGCAAGAGCATCGTGGATTAGTATTGTGGTCTGGTGGAGGCAAGTAATGCCTATAAATCTTATCCTGAGGGTATGAAACCCTGGACTTCATATTTCTCACTGTTTTTAGAGTGCGCACATGATGGATGACGAGTATGTGGCGCGCACTGATTTTTGGATTGGACCTGGTCCTCTCTGCGGCAACTATTGAGTTGCGTATTTTACTCTAAATCATATGTTAAAGTGTGTTCTAATGATTATTGCTATTGGGCTATAAGCCATGTTTGGGGCCTTGTGCCTACTTGTTTAGACCCCTTGGGGGATTTTTACTGTTATTTCCTCATTGTTTATTGATGATTTCACTCAGTCACACTGTGCTTACTGTTTTCGGAACTCAGACTGATTTACACTACTTTGAGATTTAAAAATGATGTTTTGGGTCGAGTACCGCATTTTACTGATACGCCAGAGGGGCTTTTGAGAGGTTCTGACTGAGTGAGGCCGAGGGCCGATTGTGAGGATATGATATGCCATGAGGTGGCTTGATATTAGCGTTTGGGCTGAAGGAGCCCCTCCGGAGCTTGTACACACCCCCAGTGAGCGTAGGTACCTACTAAGTGCGAGTGCCGAGTGCCGAGTGACGAGTGATTGGGAGGCATGAGTGACTGTGAGGTATGCCCGAGGGGCTGATTATGAGTGACTGTGAGGTATGCCCAAGGGGCTTATTTTGAGTGACTGTGAGGCATGCCCGAGGGGCTGATTATGATACATGTTTTTGCCCAAGGGGCT
>MDKI01219114.1:0-22343 GCA_005239505.1 Nicotiana paniculata | reverse complement strand
ATATATATATATATATATATATATATCATGAGGTGCATTGGGAGCATCAGATTCGTGGAATTTGTCTATTAAGGTTCATGGAGCGTCATTGTAGTTAGATGATGAATCTTGCGGTGCATGGTGCTGATTCAACAAAGGTATGCAGTCATGTTCTGGTATGTCATGTGGTAATTGATTCGGTGTTATATAATGGAACTAGGCCTGTCAGAGAAATTTCAGGTGTTTGAATGAATTCTGAACTTATTATATGGATAAAGAATAAATCTCCAGATTTGATCAAGATATTATGCTCGACTGGGTTGTGGTAGCACGGGCAGGTGCTTTAAATGTTAAACAGTGATTTCAGATAACTCCAGAGCAGTTCTTGGCACATTCGAGGACGAACGTCTGTTTAAGTGGGGGAGAATGTAATGACCCGACCAGTCGTTTTAAACTCTAGCGCGTCGTTCAGCGGTTTGAAGTCGTGAGCAGCTTCGTTTCAGGTATTATGACCCGTGGGCGTGGTCGGAATTGAATTTCAGGAAGTTTAGAATTGATTTGGAAAGAAAATTCTCATTTCAGAAGCCTTAAGTTGGAGAAATCAACTAGGATTGGAATTTTGAGTAAATGACCTCCGAATAAGGATTTGAAAGTTCCAGCATGTTCGTATGATGATTTCGGACTTGGGCGTATGTTCGGATCGGGTTTTGGATAACCCGGGAGAGTTTCAGCGTATAATGTGGAAGTCAGCATTTTTGAAGGAATTTCTTAAGTTTGGCTTGAAGCGCATGTCAGTGGTGTTGATGTCCGTTTGCGATTCCGAGTCTCGGAATAGCTTCGTATGGTGATTCTGGAGTTGGGAGCGCGATCGGAAGTGAATTTGGATGTCCGTAGGTCATTTTGAAGTCATTTGGCTAAAGATAGAAATTTGAAGGTTTTTGAGAAATCCGACCAGAAGTGGAAGTTTTGATATAGAGGCCGAAATGTGATTCCGGAAGTTGGACCAGGTCCATAATGTTGAGTATGACTTGTGCGCAAAATTTGAGGTCAATCGGACGTGATTTGATAGGTTTCGGCATCGGATGTAAAGTTGGAAAATTCTAAGTTCATAAAGTTGGAAATTGGGTGCGATTCGTGGTTTCGATGTTGTTTGATGTGATTTGAGGCCTCGAGCAAGTCCGCATTATGTTTTAGAACATGTTGGTATAATTGGACGGGGTCCCGGGGGCCTCGGGTGGATTCCGTGTGGTTAACGGATCAATGTTTGAAGTTGAAGAAGGCTGAAGGTTGCTGTCATCTGGTGTAACCGCACATGCGAGGCTTTGACTGCAGGTGCGAAGCCGCGGGTGCGGCTAAGGGCGCCGCAGGTGCGAGTTCTGGGCTGGAGCTGAGGAGGCCGCAGGTGCAGAAGATGGGTCGCACCTGCGGAAGCGTAGGTGCGAAAAGGGGACCGCAGAAACGAGAGATGCTGGGTTGAGTCAGAGCAGCACCTGCGATGGAATTTCCGCAGGTGTGGAACCGCAGGAGCGACTATTGGACCGCAGGTGCGAAGGGAGGCCTGGGCAGAATGTTTTAAAGACGGGTTTTTGTCATTTCTCACCCTTTTTAAATTGTCATGGGCGATTTTTGGACAGAATTTCAAGGGGGATTTTCCTTAAGCATCAAGGTAAGTAAATTCCTTCCGTTTGTTAGATAAATACAAGATTATATGCATGGATTAGGCATGGAAATTGGTAGAAATTTGGGAAATATTTTAAGAAACCTAGAAAATGTAAATTTGGAATTTAGCCACGAATTTGAGTATGGAATGTAGAGTAAATTGCATGATTGAACTAGTAGGGCTATGGGTAGAATGTATCTTCGAGAATTTTGGATTTCCGGGCACGTGGGCCCGAGGGCATTTTGGTCATTTCTCCGAGCGGTGTTGGGAAAGTATATAATTTGAATTTATTGTGAGTATTAGGATGAATTTTCATTACTTTGTCGTTATGTGGTAGTTTCGGAGCGTTGTGCGTCCGTTGGAGTCATCGGAGGGGCTTGGAAGCCGGTATTAGAATTTCGGAGCGAGGTAAGTCTCCTTTCTAACTTCGTGAGGGAGAATCGTCCCCCTAGGTGAATTAAATCAGTACATGCTATTATCTTCGGGGGCTACATACACACGAGGTAACGGGAGTCCGTGTGTAGCTACTATTATGCCATGTCCGGGTAGTCTAGGACCCACTAGCATGCCTTACGTGTTGTATTCCTGCATGTAATATTAAACTGCTAATATAATCGAAAATGTAATTGAATATCTAAAAGAAAACTAGAGTTCATTTTGTTAATCTTCTAGAAAGAGACATGATTCCTTTGTGGATAATTGTGTGCCTGGTACAGTTGTATTATGGAATATCATTAAACTTGACAAATAAGTTTCAAAACAAAGATTTATAAACTATATTTCATGTTCTTTTAAAAAGGATTTTTACCACTTTCCTGAGAAAAACTACTTCTTGATAAAAATAAGGATGTATTATGTGACTATGTGTACTTATCAGCACCTGAGTCGCAGGTATGATTCGCGAGCAGGCTAGCCTTATTATTTTTATGTTGACCGCGTCGTATGATCGATTCACGAGCGGGGGAAAATAGATGCATCTATGGTTCGAGCCATTCGACCCTTCGGCAGGGCACAATTTATTATTGTTGGTCCGCGCCGTTCGACCCTCGGTATTGCTTGCACATGATATTTGATGTGTAGTTGCTATGATTTTTGCCTGATTACTGGCCTGAAATATTAAATTATCAAGTGAAATGACAGAGATTTAGAGTTATTAAAAAACTTTTTGGAAGAAGTTGTTCCTTCCCGTCGATTTATTATTATTTGATTAAATCACCATGTTGATTAATTGTTAATATGACGAAGATATAAAGTGTTAAACGTGAACGGAGTTGAAAAATAGTTAAATCCCGATTTTGATAAATTGCCTCTGATAAATCATGCTTAGTGTCATACCTAAATATTCTAAATTGACCTTTTGTAAGTGTCTAATTTGACCTCTCGTCACTACCTCTCTGAGGTTAGGCGGGAAACTTACTGAGTAAACGTTGTTTTTGTACTTATGCTACACTTGCTGTGCATTTTATTGCACAGGTACTTTCCTAGCAAGGTGGAGGATTCGGAGACTTAGGCGAGCTGCATCATTCGGAGGCGATCCGCCGCTGACAGAGTCTCCTTCTTACTGTATTTATTTCATTTTAAATTTCCTTGTCCAGTTGTATTTCGGACAGGCTTTGTATTGATTGTATAGACTCTTAGAAATTGCTCATGTACTTGTGACACCGGGTCCTGGGATATGTGTTGGGATATAATTGCTTAAGTTTAAACCATTGTTTTTAAGTAACAAACTTTTATTTGGTTAATATGTAATTAAGTGAAAGGAGATGTTTTCATAAATGTTAAAACCGGAAAGTTGTTTCAATTAATTAATGAGTTGGCTTGCCTGACATGGATGTCCGACGCCATCACGACCTTAGGGATTTTTGGGTCGTGACAGTAGGAATTCATTTGTCAAATTCATATTTTGTATAATTTGTAGTTTATTTGTATACAAATTGTATATGCATTGCTTAATATAAGATTTTTGTGCTTAAACAACCTCGTATTTCGTAGCTACATTTTTCATCACATTTTTGAATTGTTTTTATTCTGTAGCTACTGCCTTGTATATGTTGGGGACAATTTTACATGGTACTTCAAGTCCATCAGCATTGTTCAAGGTTCAAAAATTCAACAGCTTGCACACATGCTCTTTAATGGACAACACATACATACAACGCAAACCTACTGCCATGGTAGTTGACAGCATGGTGATGCCAAAGTATGCGGATCCTAAGACAATATACAGACCAAAAGACATACAGGCTGATATGTTGTCGGATCATGGTGTGAAATTAACATATATGCAAGCTTGAGAGGTCATCCTGATGATTCCTACGGCCGCTTGCCGAGTTATTTTTATATTCTGGAGAAGACTTATCCGGGGTCGGTAGTGAAATTGCAGAAGACTGAAGATGACTGTTTGTTGTACGCATTTGTTTCACTTAGTACGTCCATAAAGGGTTGGGAGTTTTGTAGGCTAGTTATAGTAGTTGATGGCACCTTCTTGAAGTCGGTATATAGGGGAATCATGCTAACAACTAGCACAATGGATGCAACAAATATTGTAGATTAACTGTAGAAATATTGGTATAAAGTTGTTTTTCAGTCAGTATTTTTTATACTCTCATGTTTTATTACAGAAATTGAATTTCTTTTTGCCACATGTGTGATAGGTAGCATATTACCACTGGCATACATTGTTGTTGATTCAGAAAATGACGCATCATGGAGGTAATTTTTTGAGAAATTCGAACATGTATATGGTGAAAACCCAAATATGTATGTTGTTTCGGACTGAAATGAGAGTATCTTGAAGGCAAGATCTACTGTTTATACCGGCATGCCACATTATGCTTGCATGTGGCATATTTGGACAAATGTAAGGTCAAAGTTCAAGAACGGTCATCTAAAGTTAAACGAACTGTACTTTGCCACAGCACGATCATACACGCTTGATGAATTTAATGAAAGAATGTCAAAGATTGACACACGTGTTAAAGCATACATATACGATATTGGCTATCACATATGATCTCGGGTACATGTTACAGTAACAGAACATGGACGATGACATCAAACATTGCAGAGTCATTGAATGTGGTAATGAAAGATGCAAGAGAGCTTCCCGTAGTAGAACTATTAGAGTACATGAGGACTCTTCTTGAACGTTGGATTAATGAAAAGTTATTTAATGCAAAGTGTACATTCACATACCTTGGAAAAATACAACAAAGAGTTGGCGGACAACAGGACATTATCACAAAAGGTGAGAGTAAGCTATAGCCAGTAACATTAGATCATTGATTCCACCAAACTAAATATATACTATTAATTGTAGAAAAGTTGTTGTATAATTATAGTTATTTTGTTTTTGTATCTATTGCTGACAACTTGATTAGTGTTTGTAATGAAATTTTAGGTGAGGGATTCCACAGATCACATCCATACTATGATAGATGGTGTGAAGCGCTTCATTGTTTGCCTTCAAAACAAGAGATGTGGACAATTTCAGTTTGATGAACTTCCTTGTGCACATGCTTTGGAAGCTTTGAGGAACAGGAATGAGGCTTATGAAAACTATTGTTCTCCTTATTACACGAGGGAGAGCCTTTTGCAGACTTATGAATTACCAGTAGACCCGCTCCCTGGAATGCAAATGGAATGTGCCACAACATATAGCTGAAGAAGTTGTAATGCCACCTACTGGGAAAAGACAGCTAGGGAGACTCAAAAACAAAGATACTAATCATATGATTAAGTAAATGCAAAGAATTACAAGGTTTCTGGTGGCAACTGCGGACCAGAATGGCATAACAAAAGATCTTGTAGGAATGCTCCCAAAAGGAAATAAAAAATGATACAGTCACAAGATTTCTTTTTTCCTGAGTACTGTTGATGATAATCTGTCCTTTAAGACATGAAGTTTTATTTGTTCTATTCTGGAGAATTATAGTTGAGATGTAATTGTGTTGCTAATTTGAATAAAGCCTGTCTCCTATAACGAAATGTTTGATAAAAAGATTTCAACTCTTAATGAAATTGGTTTGTAGTTGTTTTGTTCAAATATTAAGTTTATTTATTACTTTTCAGCCTTTCCTACAACACTGCTTAAAATTGAATGGATTATGTATTTTTGTATAATAGTTGTAGACGTAATTGTAGTTAAGCCATAAAGAAATTATATAGTAACAATATCGAGATCAAGTACTAACAACTTTCAACCAAAAAAATCACAAATGTTTTCTATTCTAAGGAGTAGAATTCTGGACAAAATAACAAAACAAAAGGTAAAACAACTATAGCAGAAATATGTTATAAATAAATTTCAGTTGATTTGTTCTTAGTTAACAATTTGTCTACAACTTTACTACAAACTAGGCTACAACTAAACACTTTAACTACAATTTTTACTAATTCTTCTTTTTTCGGACTTGTGTTATCTCGTTCACAGCTAGTGCACCTTTTCTTCTTGCTAAACTGCCAGTCACCTCACTTTCACTAATTGCACCAATGTCATGCTATTTGCTAGCATAATCCCAAATAAGCGCTCCATAGCGTCTACGGTGTTGATCAATATTATAAAGGTCTTCCTTTGAATTATCTAGCTCTCACATGTTGACAGATTCTGCAAATGCTGCCACATATACACCACAGTCACTGCAAAAGAAAAAGGGAAAGTTTAGCATTTAGTGTAAAATACAATCTATTAAATAGATAGAAGGAAAAACAGCTTTTTCATACAGTGATACCTCTTTTTGCTGGGGTGTCTCACCGACCAACCACTGAATGTCAAGAGGGTCAGTAACACCTTTTTCTATGTATGCCTTTGTGTTCTTGTAGTTGATGTTTGGACGCTTAACATAGAAGCCGGTGCATGACAAGTAGAGGGGGATAATAACAGCAAACTTGTTGACAACATATTCAATAGTGTTGTGATTTCGTGAAAAGACCATAGAATCATAAACATATAGAACCTTATCAGTAATGTCAAAGAAAACCAACAACCAATGAAATTTCTCCACAATGTTTATAGGAATAATCAACAAATTAATTTTATCCCATGCAAAATTTGCAAGTAACCTGTACCCCAATATGTATTCTGATACGACGTCTTGTGGTTTGACAACAACAAGCTTCTTATCGGCAGGAGAATTAATGTACCTCTAATAAATTTGTTCAATTCTAGTCTTGAACATACAGTCAGTGGTTGTAAACCGTGTTTTGATTTGAGGATCATACTTTCCTCTCTTCCTCAAATAGTATAAAATAACATCAATGTGCTGCTAAAAGCAGATTTCATTATTTCTTAATGCTTCATACAATTTAACTACAATTTTCAAACAAAAAAACTACAGAATTCTAAAATAACAGAATAGTACAGCTAATCATTAAATTCTGCCACGGTATGTGTGTACCGTGTCATTGAGGACTTGCCGGGGATATGTCATAGTACAAACTCACTCCTTTTTATCAACTTTCGCCAATCCAAGATCATACCACGACTTGAGTTGGTTATCTTTTAAAGAATAAGACGTTTTTCTCCTATTTAAACACATAGCAAGTACAATTATTATGTAGTTTCAACTGGAAATCCAAACATTGTATGAACTCGACAATATGAAAAAGTTATATAATCTAACCTCTTTGAAACCGTTTCAGTACCAAAGTATAACCACTTATTGAATTCTTAAATTCTCCCAAGGTATAATCATTAAATTCTGCCAGGGTATGTGTGTACCGTGTCGTTGAGGACTTGCCCGGGATGTGCCATAGTATAAAGTCACTCCTTTTTATCAACTTTCTCCATCATACACTGCTTGAGTTGGTTATCTTTTAAAGAATAAGGCCTCTTCCTCCTATTTAAACAATTATTATGTAGTTTCAACTGAAAATCCAAAAATTGTATGCACTCGACAATAAAGTTGTATAATCTAACCTTTTTGAAACCGTGTCGGTACCAAAGTATAACCATTTATTGAATTCTTAAATTCTTCCAGGGTATAATCATTAAATTCTGCTAGGGTATGTGTGTATCGTGTTGTTGAGGACTTGCCCGGGATGTGCCATAGTATAAAATCACTACTTTTTATCAACTTTCGTCACCCCATGATCATACCACAACTTGAGTTGGTTATCTTTTAAAGAATAAGGTTTCTTCCTCCTATTTAAATACATAGCAAGTACAATTATTATGTAATTTCAACTGGAAATCCAAAAATTGTATACAATATGAAAATATTGTATAATCTAACCTCTTTGAAATCATGTCGATATCAAAGTATAATCACTTAGTGAATTCTACCAACAAGTCAGGATCAACATCGTTGCCAATAACCCCAGTAAATGGATGCTTGATGAGGAAAATTAGAGGTCCAACAGAAGTGCTTCCTCTAGAACTGTAATAAGCGAGAAAGGGGGATCTGGCATGCTTTCCAGGTTGCCTTGTTCTTCCTTGACGCACATGGATTGTTTCATCTTCATTAAGCTCGACAAACTTAACAATCTGTGAGAAGTTCTCTGGCAGCTCAAAATCATCAAGTGTTACTTCCCTTTTTCCAGGCCTGGAGTCTTTGTCCGAATCACCTATATTGAGGTAGTCGGCTAGTTCAACTTCAAAATTTAAAACAAAAGAACAACATTGTATGTTGGTTGCTTCAGTTCTTTTTGGAAAATTGAAACTTATATAAAACATGTTTTTTTTCTCCTACAATTATATTGTAACATATAATACCACTGAAATCTTCACAACAATCGTCTCCTTGTTGTATAATGTTTGCTTGTTGAATGGGAGATTGCATATTTGTAGTCTCATTCTCCTCATTTTAATGCTCTCCTTGTATGACAACTTTAACATCATATTGTGGAGAGTCCACATGCATAGTCTCCTTCTTTGTTACAGTAAACGTGTACAACTTAATAAAATTGTAGTAAACAGAAACAATAGAATTGACGGAATCATTGAGTAGTAGTAGAATGCTATCTAGTTCTGTAAGAACCTAAAGAATAAAAAATTATTATAATGTATCCTACAACGACCCGGCCGGTTGTTTCATGAGATTAGTCCCATTTTCCCCATTTTTGCTTTATCATATATCTTAGCCTGTTTATGTTGTGTTGGGTCGATTGGTTTGGGTTCATAGTGGTCGTGGTGAGAACAGAGGCACTTAACCTTTTAAAGTAGCTTAATAGTTGAAAAGTCAAACTTGAGTTGACTTATTGGTCAACAACCTCGGAATGCAGATTTAATGGCTCGGATAGCTTCGTTAGGTGATTTGGGACTTAGGAGTGTGCTCGGAATGAAGTTTTGATATACGATGTAGAATTAGGCTTGAATTGGCGAAGGTTACTTTTTGGCGATTTCCGGTTGGCAGTGTAGAATAGGCTATAGGGGTCGTAATGGAATTTCGACAGTTGGAGCAGGTTTGTAATGTCATTTTGGTTATGCGTGCAAATTTTCGGGTCAATCAGATGTGTTTTGGTTGGTTTCGGCATCATTGGCAAAATTTAGAAGTTTTTAAGTTCATTGGTTTGCATTTGATATAAGTTTGGTGTTTTTGTATTGTTTTTGGTGTTTCGGAGGCTCGACTAAGTTTGAATGATGCTATGGGGTGTGTTGGTATGTTTAATTGGGCCCCGAGGGGCTCGGGATTCATTTCGGATGGTTAGCGCGGGTTTAGACTTAGGAAATTTGCAGCAAATAGCTGCTGGTGAGAATCTTCTGGTGTGGCTGCACCTGCGGAAGGGGAGCCGCAGGTGCGAAAAGAGGCTAGGCAGGAGGAATCTGTAGGTGCGAAGCATGGGCCGCACCTGCGAAGCCGCAAGTGCGGAAAAGGGATCGCAGGTGCGAGAATTGGACTGTTAGTGGGATTTCGTAGGTGCGCACCTGGGACCGCAGGTGCAAGTCCGCAGGTGCGAATTAACTGGGCAGAACAGTGTAAAAAGTGCCTCCGCGAATATTTTGGCATTTCCTCCATTGTTGCATGAAGATTGAGCTTGTTTGAGGGCAAATTGAAGGGGGAATTTGAAGGTCTTCAGTGGAGGTAAGTTCCCGAATTATAAAACTCGTTTCTATGCTATTTTGTATGGATTAGGCTTGTAATTTGAAGAATTAAAGTGGAAAAAAGGTTGGGAAAAATGGGGAGGAAATTTGAAATTCTTTTGGTGATTTGAATGGGTAATTATGGTCTGATTGTGGAGTTTTTGGTATGTATAGAATTGTGGGAGGAGGAGGATTCTAGTGATGTAAATTTTATTGAATTTCGAGACGTGGGCCCAAGACTCGGATTTGGCCGAATTTCGAGAATTGTGTTAAAATTTATATCTTTCGATTGGGTTTTGTTCCATTAGCATGTATTGATGATGTTAATATGATTTTGGCTAGATTCGGAGCATTTGGGAGCCAATTCGAGGGGCAAGCACATTGCGGAGTAGCTTTTGGGCTGTTTTGAGGTAAGTAACGATTGTAAATCTAAACCTAAGGGTATGACACCCCGTTATTTGATAGTGTGTTGATAAATGAGGTGACGCACACGCTAGGTGACGAGCGTGGGGGCGTGCACCGATAGGGATTGTGATTTGGTCCGTCCCGTAGCGACTATTAAGCCGCATATTCGATTGGAAACCTTACGACATCCTGTCTTTCAGAAGTTTATACTTGTTTATGGGCTGTGATCCATGTTTGGGGCCTTGTACCGTTTTGTTTAGACCCTCAGGGGTATTTTTCCATGTCTGGGGCCTTGTGCCGACCTGTTTAGACCCTCATGGGGTATTTTTACACTATTCTACCACTATGATGTTAGAACAATTGTGAACTCAGTCATGTTTCCTACTTGTTGTTATTTTCACTGTTATCACACTGCTTTGAGAACTTTGAAAAGTATTTTGGGCTGAGTCCCGTAAGTTGAGATAAACTGCCCAAGTGGCTTGTGAGGGTGACTGAGTCAGGCCGAGAGCCGAGTATGTGAGGATAGCTATGGATCGGGCTGCACGTCGCAGCAATATATATGTTATATATTATATGTGGGTCGGGCTGCACGCCGCAGCAATATAGATTATATATATATGGATCGGGCTGCACGTCGCAGCAATATATATGTTATATATTATATGTGGGTCGGGCTGCACGCCGCAGCAATATAGATTATATATATATGGATCGGGCTGCACGCCGCAACAATATATGTTATATATGGATCGGGCTGCACGTCGCAGCAGTATACATATTGGATCGGGCTGCACGCCGCAGCAGATATAGCGCTTGGGCTGAAGGAGCGCCTCCAGGAGTCTGTACACCCCCAGTGAGCGCAGTCGACTATTATATGGATCGGGTTGCACGCCGCAGCGTATGTTATATATATGGATCGGGCTGCACGCTACAATAGTATATATATATATGTAGTGGAGCGGGCTGCCCGCCGCAATAGTTCTGTGTGTTCATGGTACTTGCTGAGTACGAGTGTTAAGTGAGAGCATGAGATACTGATAGTGGAGTCACGAGAGACCGAGAGGCATTATTGTGAGTGATATTGTGCCCAAGGGGCTTATATTTTTATGAAAATGTTGTATACCCTCTTCTTTACACTGAGCCTCTGATAACAAATGTTGGATAAATGTTTTTATACGAGACTTTTAAATGGAAACCGGAGTTCTATGAAAATTTTGGAATTGTAGATTCCTGACTTGATTTATTCATTTCCACTATTATTCATTATATGGATATACATGATTTAAATGCTCGTCACTACACTCAAGTTTCTAGTTACATTGATTACTTACTGAGTTGGCGTACTCACGCTACTCCCTGCACCTCTGTGTGCAGATCCAGGTACCGGACCATCTCACTAGTTGATTTCCAGACGAGATTGGAGTTTTTCGAGGATTGAGGTAGCTGCTCAGCGTCCCCAGCTCACCTCATTTCCTTCCCTCAGATCGTAGTTTCTTTTGGTCTTTTGTACCTCAGACTTTTGTTGTAGCAAGTCACTATGTTGTACATTGTATTTTCAGTCTTAGATTCTCATGAAAATTGACTCCGGGTTTTTGGGAAGTGTTTATTTTGTTTCATCTCATTCAGCTATTTTTAAATCTGCTAAATGTTGGGAAAATCATGATATATATATTGATAGTCTGAGATGGTTGGATAGCCTAGCCCCACGATAGGCACCATCACGGCCGGTTAGGATTTGGGGTCGTGACAAGTTTGTATCAGAGCCTAGGTTACATAGGACTCAACGGTCATGAGCAGGTTTAGTAGAGTCTTTCTGATCGGTACATAGACGTATGTACTTATCTTCGAGAGGCTACAGAACCCTTAGGAACAATCTCATTTTTCTTGAAATTTGTCGTGCCATTTGATTGGTTCTGGAAATCTAAACTTCTGTTGTTTCATTCTCTCACAGATGGTGAGGACTCGCACCACCGATCAGGGCGGTCAGCCACCAGCTAGACCAGCGAGGAGTCCAAGACGCAGTCGAGGCCGTGGTAGAGGTAGGGGGCCAGCCTATGCGGCAGCCAGGGCAGTATCAATTGATCCCCATACTATTCAAGATCAGGTTCCCGTCGTAGATGCTCTAGAGGGACAGGCTCAGGCACCGGCATTGCCTATTGTTATTCTGGGTCTTCAGGAGACCTTGGCTCAGATATTGACTGTGTGTACCACCCTTGCTCATGTAGTTGCCGCTACTTCTCAGGTCGGAGGAGGTAGTCAGACTCCAGTTGCCCGGACACCTGAGCAGGTTACTCAGGGCCAGCAGACACCGGAGGCGGTTCCAGCCCAACCGGCTGCTCCAGTTTGGGAATTCGTGGTTCCGGCTATGCCAGAGGACGAGCATCATAGACTGGAGAGATTTAGTAGACTACAGCCTCCGACATTCAGTGGTGTTGAGGGCGAGGATGCCCAGGGTTTTCTGGATAAGTGTCAGAGGATGCTGCGTACTATTGGGATTTTGGAGACCAGTGGGGTCTCATTTGCTACATTTCATTTTTCTGGTGTTGCTTTCACTTTGTGGGAGTCTTTTGAGAGGCGTATGCCTATTGGTTCAGCACCCTTACCTGGAAGCAGTTCTCCACTATCTTCTTGGAGAAGTATGTAGCCCAGTCTCACCGGGAGGAGCAACACAGACATTTTGAGCAGCTGCGTCAGGGGGAGCTATCAGTGATGGTGTACGAGATGCAGTTTTCGGAGTTGGATCGTCATGCCACCGAGTTGGTCCCTACTGATATGGAGAGGATTATGAGGTTTATAGATGGCCTTACTTATCAGCTCCGCATTTTCATGACCCGGGAGAGAGTATCAGATGCTACATTCGAGCATGTTGTTGATATTGTTCGAGATATTGAGTCGGTTCACCGTCAGTAGTGGGTAGAGAGGGAGGCCAACAGGCCTCGTGGATCGGGTGGTTCTAGTGGTGCTCCTTCCAGGGGCAGTTTCAGCATGGTAGAGGCTGTTCATTCAGGTCTCCTCTATGAAGTCGCCCAGCCTATGATGGTGCATCTTTGGGGCATGGTCCCTGCATTTTTCAGCCAGGCCATTCTTCATTCGGTGCTTTTCCAACCCAGAGTGCAGCTCAAACACCATAAGCTTAGGGTTTTTCTATGCATGGTGCTCCTAGTGTCCATTCTGGTGCCAGGGGTTCATTTTAGTCCCAGTCTCCAGCTCTAGAGAGCTGTTATGAGTGTGGAGAGTTGGGGCATATGAGGAGGAGATGTCCTCATCTTCTTGGAGGTCCATCTCAATTGAGGAGCCAGCCTTCAACTTCAGCTCCAGTTACTTCACCCTCCACCCAGACAACCAGGGGTGGTAGTCAGTCAGCTAGAGGCCGCCCTATAGGGGGAGGTCGAGTAGGTGGAGGTCAGGCCCGTATGTATGTCTTTTCAGCCAGGACAGATGCTATGGCCTCTGATACAGTGATCACAGGTATTGTCTCAGTCTGTTGCCGAGATGCTTTGGGTTTATTTGACCCCGGTTCTACATATTCCTATGTTTCTTCATATTTTGCCCATTTTCTGGATATGCCCCGTGAGTCTTTAGTTACATATGTTCATGTGTCGATTCCGATGGGCGATATTGTTGTTGTGGACCGTGTGATATATATTAGGGGTCTAGAGACCTGAGTGGACCTAGTGTTACTCAGCATGGTTGATTTTGATGTGATATTGGGCATGGACTGGTTATCTCCGTGTCATGCCGTTCTTGATTGTCACGCTAAGACCATGACCTTAGCTATGCCCGGATGTCCGAGGGTTGAGTGGAAAGGTTCTTCTGATTATGTGCCTAGCAGGGTGATTTCCTACTTGAAGGCTCAGCGTATGGTTGAGAAGGGGTGTTTATCGTATCTGGATTTTGTGAGTGATGTCAGTGGTGAGACTCCCGCTATTGATTCGGTTCCTGTGGTTCGTGACTTTCCGGACGTGTTTCCTGCAGACCTGCTAGGCATGCCACCTGATAGGGACATTGATTTTGGTATTGACCTAGTGCCAGGCACTCAACTTATTTCTATTCCACCTTATCGTATGGAACCAGCGGAGCTAAAGGAATTAAATAAGAAGCTTCAGGAACTCCTAGATAAGGGTTTCATTCGGTAGTGTGTCACCTTGGGGTGCACTGGTGTTGTTTGTAAAGAAGAAGGATGATTCTATGCGTATGTGTATTGATTATCGGCAGCTGAACAGAGTTACGATGAAGAATCGGTATCCCTTTCCTCGTTTAGATGATTTGTTTGATCAGTTGCAGGGTGCCAGGGTTTCTAATATTGACTTGTGTTCCGGCTATCATCAGTTGAAGATTCGGGGACCAGACATCCCGAAGATTGCTTTCAGGACTAGATATGGTCATTATGAGTTTCTGGTTATGTCATTCGGTCTGACCAATGCCCCAGCAGCCTTTATGCACTTGATGTACAGTGTATTCTGGCCTTATCTGTATTCTTTCGTCATCATGTTTATTGACGATATCTTGGTGTATTCCCGATCTCGGGAGGATCATGAGCAAAATTTGAGAGTGGTGCTTCAGACCTTGAGAGAGAAGAGGTTGTATGCAAAATTTTTGAAGTGTGAGTTCTAGCTTGCTTCAGTAGAATTCTTGGGGCACGTGGTGTCCAGTGAGGGTATTCAGGTTGATCCGAAGAAGGTAGAGGCGGTGCAGAGTTGGCCTAGACCGTCATCAGCTACTGAGATTTGTAGTTTCCTTGGTTAGGCAGGGTACTATCGCCGATTCGTAGAGGGGTTTTCATCTATTGCAGCACCTATGACCAGACTGACCCAGAAGGGTGCTCAGTTCAGGTGGACTGAGGAGTGTGAGGAGAGCTTTTAGAAGCTCAAGTCAGCTTTGACTACAACTCCGGTATTGATTTTGCCTACGCGTTCAGGTTCTTATACAGTTTACTGTGATGTCTCGAAAGTTAGCCTTGGAGCGATTTTGATGCATGACGGTAGGGTGATTGCCTACACGTCCAGACATTTGAAGGTGCACGAGAAGAATTATCCAGTGCACGATCTTGAGCTAGCAGCTATTGTCCACGCCTTGAAGATTTGGCATCATTATTTGTATGGAGTGCATTGTGAGATTTTCACTGATCATCGTAGTTTGCAGCATCTCCTTAAGCAGAACGATCTGAATTTGCGTCAGAGGAGGTGGTTGGAGCTTCTCAAGGATTATGACCTCACTATCTTATATCATTCGGGGAAGGCCAATGTAGTGGCCGATGCCCTGAGTCACCGTGCGGAGAGTTTGGGGAGTTGAGCCTACCTTCCAGTAGCAGAGCGACCTTTAGCACTTGATGTTCAGGCTTTAGCGGGTCAGTTGGTGAGATTGGATCTGTCAGAGCCTCCGTGGATATTGGCTTGTGTAGCCTCCAGGTCTTCTCTTTATGATCAGATTAGAGCACGCTAGTATGATGATCCACATTTGCTTGTTCTTCAGGAAAGAGTCCGTCGCGGTGATGCCAGGGATATGGTTATTGGTGATGATGGGGTCATGAGGATGCAGGGGCAGATTTGCGTGCCCAATGTGGATGGGCTTCGAGATTTGATTCTAGCTGAGGCCCATAGTTCGCGATATTCCATCCATCTGGGTGCCGCAAAGATGTATCAGGATCTGAGACAACGTTATTGGTGGAGGCAGATGAAGAGAGATATTGTTGAGTTTGTGGCTCGGTGTCTCAACTGTCAGCAGGTCAAGTATGAGCACCACAGACCAGGTGGATTGCTTCAGAGATTTGA
The DNA here is from genome assembly GCA_005239505.1 of Nicotiana paniculata. Lineage (NCBI taxonomy): Eukaryota > Viridiplantae > Streptophyta > Magnoliopsida > Solanales > Solanaceae > Nicotiana > Nicotiana paniculata. The sequence goes on along the minus strand of MDKI01219114.1, from coordinate 6,508 downwards.
TATTCTGGAGTGGAAGTGTGAGGGAATCACCATGGACTTCGTAGTTAGACTCCCACGGACTTAGAGAAGGTTTGATGTTATATGGGTTATTGTGGATCGGCTGACCAAGTCCGTGCACTTTATTCCTGTTGGTACTACTTATTCTTCGGAGCGGTTAGCTGAGATTTATATAAGGGAGATTGTCCGATTGCATGGGGTTCGAGTTTCTATCATTTATGACAGAGGTACACAATTCAGATCTCAGTTTTGGAGAGCTGTACAGAGAGAGTTGGGTACTCAGGTCGAGTTGATCACAGTGTTTCATCATCAGACCGACGGGCAGTCGCAGCGTACTATTCAGATTTTGGAGGATATGTTGCGTTCATGTGTCATTGATTTTGGGGGTTCACGGGACTAGTTTCTGCCACTCGCGGTGTTTGCATATAATAATAGTTATCAGTCGAGTATCCAGATGGCTCCATATGAGGCTTTATATGGTAGGAGGTGCAGATCTCCGGTTTGTTGGTTTGAGTCGGGCGAGGCTAGGCTATTGGGCACAGACTTGGTTCGGGGTGCGTTGGGTAAGGTGAAATTAATTCGGGAGCGGCTTCGCACGGCACAATCTAGGAAGAAGAGTTATGCGGATAGGAAGGTCCGAGATGTGTCTTTCATGGTTGGGGAGAAGGTACTACTGAAGGTGTCACCCATGAAGGGTGTTATGAGGTTGGGGAAGAGGGAAAAGCTGAGTCCCCGATTTATTGGGCCTTTTGAGGTGCTTCAGAGGGTTGGGGAGGTGGCTTATAGACTTTCCATGCCTCCCAGATTATCGAGTATTCATCCGGTGTTCCATGTTTCGATGCTCCGGAAGTATGTTTGTGACCCGTCTCATGTTTTGGACTTCAGCACGGTTCAACTCGAGGGTAATATGTTGTATGAGGTAGAGCCATTGGCTATTTTGGGTCGTTAGGTCAGAAAGCTGAGGTCTAAGGATATAGCTTCAGTGAAGGTTTAGTGGAGAGGACAGGCGGTGGGGGATGCCACCTGGGAGACCGAACGGGAGATGCGGGATAGATATCCTCACTTATTCGAGACTCCAGGTATGTTTCTAGACCTGTTCGAGGATGAACATTTGTTTAAGAGGGGGAGGATGTAACGACCCGGCCAGTCATTTCGTGAGATTAGCCCCGTTTCCCCCATTTCTGCTTTATCATATATTTCTTAGCCTGTTTATGTTGTGTTGGGTCGGTTGGTTTGGGTTCGGAGTGGTCGTGGTGAGAATAAAGGCACTTAGCCCCTTAAAGTAGCTTAATAGTTGAAAAGTAAAACTGGGAGTTGACTTATTGGTAAACGACCTCGAAATGCAGATTTTATTGCTCGGATAGCTTCGTTAGGTGATTTGGGACTTACGAGTGTGTTCGGAATGATGTTTTAATGTCCGGTGTAGAATTAGGCTTGAATTGGCGAAGGTTAGTTTTTGGTGATTTCCGGTCGACACTGGAGAATAGGCTATAGGGGTCAATGGAATTCCAACATTTGGAGCAGGTTCGTAATGTCATTTTGGGTATGCGTGCAAATTTTTGGGTCAATCGGATGTGTTTTGGTTGGTTTCGGCATCATTGGCGAAATTTAGAAGTTTTAAGTTCGTAGGTTTGAATTTGATATAAGTTTTGTGTTTTTGTGTTGTTTTTGGTGTTTCGGAGGCTCGACTATGTTTGAATGATGCTATGGGGTGTGTTGGTATGTTTGGTTGGGGCCCCGAGGGGCTCGGGATTGATTTCGGATGGTTAGCGGGGGTTTGGACTTAGGAAATTTGCAGCAAATAGCTGCAGGTTTGAATGTTCTGGTATGGCCGCACCTGCGCAAGGGGAGCCGCAGGTGCGAAAAGAGGCTACGCAGGAGGAATTCGTAGGTGCGGAAAAGGGATCGCATGTGCGAGAATTGGACTGTTAGTGGGATTTCGCAGGTGCGTACCTGGGACCGCAGGTGCAGATTAACTAGGGAGAACAGTATAAAAATTCCCTCCGCGAATATTTTGGCATTTCCTCCATTGTTGCATGCAGATTGAGCTTGTTTGAGGGCAAATTGAAGGGGGAATTCGAAGGTCTTCGGTGGAGGTAAGTTCTCGGATTATAAAACTCGTTTCTATGTTATTTATTATGGATTAGGCTTGTAATTTGAAGAATTAAAGTGGAAAAAAGGTTGGGAAAAATGGGGAGGAAATTTGGAAATTCTTTTGATGATTTGAGTGAGAAATTATGGTCCGATTGTGGATTTTTTTGTATCTATAGAATCGTGGGAGGAGTAAGATTCTAGTGATGTAAAATTTATTGAATTCCGAGACGTGGGTCCGGTGCTCGGATTTGGCCGAATTTCGAGAATTGTGTTAAAATTTATATCTTTCGATTGGTTTTTGTTCCGTTAGCGTGTATTGATGATATTAATCTGATTTTGTTTAGACTCGGAGCAATTGGGAGCCAATTCGAGGGGCAAGCGCATCGCGGAGTAGCTTTTGGGCTATTTTGAGGTGAGTAACGATTGTAACTATAAACCTGAGGGTATAACACCCTGTTATTTGATAGTGTGTTGATAAATGAGGTGACGCACACGCTAGGTGACGAGCGTGGGGGCGTGCACCGATAAGGATTGTTACTTGGTCCGTCCCGTAGCGACTATTAAGCTGCGCATTCGATTGGAAACCTTACGACATCCTGTCTTTCAGAAGTTTATACTTGTTTATGGGCTGTGAGCCATGTTTGGGGACTTTTACCGATCTGTTTAGACCCTCAGGGGTATTTTTCCATGTCTGGGGCCTTGTGCCGACCTGTTTAGACACTCAGGGGGTATTTTTACACTATTCTACCACTATCCTGTTAGAACAATTGTGAACTCGGTCATGTTTCCTACTTGTTGTTATTTTCAGGGTTATCACACAGCTTTGAAAACTCTGAAAAGTATTTTGGGCTGAGTCCCGTAAGTTGAGATAAACTGCCCAAGTGGCTTGTGAGGGTGACTGAGTCAGGTCGATAGCCGAATATGTGAGGATATCTATGGATCGGGCTGCCCGCCGCAGCAATATATATGTTATATATTATATGTGGATCAGACTGCACGACGCAACAATATGGATAATATATATATATATGGATTGGGCTGCACACCGTAGCAATATATGTTATATATGGATCGAGCTGCACGCTGCAGCAGTATACATATTGGATCGGGCTTCACGTCGCAGCAGATATAGCGCTTGGGCTGAAGGAGCCCCTCTAGGAGTTTGTACACCCCTAGTGAGTGCAGTCGACTATTATATGGATCGGGTTGCACGGCGCAGCGTATGTTATATATGGATCAGGCTGCACGCCGCAACAGTATATATATATATATATATATATATATATATATATATATATATGTAGTGGAGCGGGCTGCTCGCCATAGCAGTTGTGCGCGTTCATGGTACTTGTTGAGTACGAGTGTTAAGTGAGAGCATGAGATACTGATAGTGGAGTCATGAGAGACTTGCCCGAGAGGCTTTATTGTGAGTGATACTGTGCCCGAGGGGCTTATATTTTTATGAAAATGTTGTTTTACACTGAGCCTCTGATAACAAATGCTGGATAAATGTTTTTATACGAGACTTTTAAATGAAAATCGGAGTTTTATGAAATTTTCGGAATTGTAAATTCCTGACTTGATTTATTCATTTCCACTGTTATTCATTATGTGGATTTACATGATTTAAATGCTCGTCACTGCACTCAAGTTTTTTGTTACATTGATTACTTACTGAGTTGGCGTACTCACGTTACTCCCTGCACCTCTGTGTGCAGATCCAGGTACTAGACCATCTCACTAGTTGATTTCCGGACGATATTGGAGTTGTTCGAGGATTGAGGTAGCTGCTCAGCGCCCCCAGCTCACCTCTTTTCCTTCCCTCAGATTATAGTTTCTTTTGGTCTTTTGTACCTCAGACTTTTGTTGTAGCAAGTCACTATGTTGTGCATTGTATTTTCAGTCTTAGATGCTCATGACAGTTGACTCCAGGTTTTGGGAAGTGTGTATTTTGTTTCATCTCATTCAGCTATTTTAAAATCTGCTAAATGTTTGGAAAATCATGATATATATATATATATATATATATATATATATATATTCTGAGATGGTTGGCTAGCCTAGTCCCACGATAGGCGCCATCAAGGTCGGTTAGGATTTGGGGTCGTGACAAAGAATTAGGTATACCTCTTTCTTGAATGTTCCAAGGTCTGAACCCACCATAACATAAATTAAAGAAACCAGCTAAGATTATGCATAGATGTTACCTTATCAACATCTTTTCTTAATTTTTTTATTTATTTCACAATATCTTTCTTGTCATCGGTTCTCGTTGCCTGCTTATGTCCAGATGGAGATGGAGCATCTGTCGGATGCTCGGCCTTTGTTTTAGCTTCTTCAAGTATGTATTCAACTTTTTGTGGCAAAGTCATTCTTGAAAGCTCTTCTGGGGCTTCAAGTATGTTGGTGAACTGAGTGAAAAACAAATGTGAGGGACCTAGTCATAATATGTATAAAATCTGTAGATAATTTGTATTAAATTGTCTGTCCATAAGTGAAAAATATTTACCTTGATCTATGAAGGTTTTATCATTCTATCGTGCAATGCAAATAACTATATCTTGTCCTTACTAGCTGTCCAGTTAAGTATGCAGGGGATCAGATTACCAACCCTTGTAGCTATATCAGTGTTGACATTAGAGCAACACCCATACCACCATATTTGCATAGCGAGTGCAATACCTCGAATGAGATAAAAATGCACAAGAAGGATTGAGCTTGTGCCTAACGGACTGAAGCAATTGTGTATAAGCTTCGATGCCCCATGCGTAATTCGCATATTGCCCCGAGTCCATCAAGTAGAACCTAAAATGGTCTATCAAACCTAAATTATCTTTGTCTGAAGAATAGAGGAAGTACTCTATCAGATAGAGAATACACAGCTTGACTGCATCCTCATCATTCACCCAACTACTACTGGTTACAATTTGTTTCAAGTATGACTTCTCAACTTTTCCTTATTCGAAAAATAGATCCTTATTATTTTACTGTCATACTTAGTTGTGTAACCAAAGTGTGTCACTTATGTAAAACATCTAAGGCCAATGATAAGGGAAAAATCCCTCAACCCAAAGTTTAGCCTCTCATCATTTATCTCTGCTGTAAAAAAGTCAGAACCAGATGCGTTCAATCCATACTTCATGAGAAGGTGAATTGCCTGATTTTTGGATACATATTTTGGGCAGGAAAAGAAAATGCCCAAAACATATCTTCTTAAACAACTTTAATCCATTTTCAGAATAAAAAACCTTGATTTGGCCAGGAACACCGGGGTCGGATAATGTTTGGAACCTAGTAATGCCATAATCACCAAAAGAAATAGTAAGTTAATAAAACTTGTTTGAAGACCAGAAAATAAAATAAATACATTTCTACTACAATTTAGCTACAATCAGAAAGACATTAATACATTGTATACAAGTAAGTTACAAAATTAGTAAACATATATAACAACTGACTATATTGAAGCTACAAATACACTGATAAAATTGTGTTTAGATCAAGAAATTAGAAAGCATCAACTAGACATGATATATATATAATTTATTTACAGAAAATAAAACTAACATCTACAAAATAGAGCAAATAATAACCAATTGTAATGACCCGGCCGGTCGTTTTGAGAATTTAAGTTCCGTTCAGCAGCATAAGGCCTTGAGAAACTTCATATTATGTATATCAACCTGCGTGCGTGGTTGAATTCAGTTACAGGATGATTCGGAGTCAAATCAGAAGAAGGATTCTAGTTTTGGAAGCCTAAGCGGTAAGAGTTGACCGAAATTTGACTTTTGTGTAAACGGCTCCCGAATGGGTTTTGGATGATTTCAACAGCTTCGTATGGTGATTTTGGACTTAGGCGTGCGTCCGGTTTGGATCTGGAGGTCCGTAGGGTGATTTGAAGCATTTCGGCGAAAGTTAGAAAAGTTGAAGTTTGGAAGATGGAAAGGTTTGACTAATAGTTGACCTTGGTGATATCAGAGTCAGAATGGGATTGCGAGAGTTAGAACAGCTCCATTATGTCATTTAATACTTGTCTGCAAAATTTGACGTCATTTCGGGTTGGTTTGATTCGTTTTGACACGAGTTTTCGAAGTTGGAAGATTTAAAAGTTCATAAGTTCGATTCTTGGTGAAATTTGTATTTTTGGCATTTTTTGATGTGATTTTAGACCCCGATCGAGTTCATATTAGGTTATAGAACTTGTTTGTGTGTTTAGACGGGATCACGGGCGCCTCGGGTGTGTTCAGGGTGGGCTACGGGTCATCTTCCTCCTATTTTGAACTGATGTTCCTGTTTTCTAGTGTTCTTCTTCGCGACCGCAAAGCACCTTTCACGTTCGCGAAGTGTTACTATCGACTGTCACACCTCCTTTATTATACGCCCCAAAAGGGGTATGGGAGTTCTTCCAATTAAAGTG
>ML335124.1:68917-91561 GCA_005239505.1 Nicotiana paniculata | reverse complement strand
ATCAATTGATTTATTGAGATTTTTATAGGATGCTACGGCGAGTAAAAATCACATGCTCACAATCATAATTACAGAATCATAGCAACAAGAATCATCAAATTTTGAGGTCGTATAAGAGAGATCTGTGTCTGAAAAGATTACTGTTTTGTTGTGCAAGATTTAGCTCTTCACGAACGCGAGGGAGGTCCCGCAAACACGAAGAAGAATTTTGGGTTGACCGCTCAACACGAAAAACTTCTTGCCGCGAATGCGAAGGCCTCCCACAAAGGCGATGAATGAAAATCACCTGGGCAGTGTTTTAAATTGGCAAAGCGAGTATTTTAGTATTTTGAGCATATCTTGAGTTCTAGAGGTCCGTTTGAGGTGATTTTAGTGTCGTTGTGCTTGTATCAACAGGGGGAGGGGTCAATATATACATTTATTTTGATGTTTTTCCATGATAATTTTGTTTATTATTTTTATCCGTGTTTAGAATGTATAAATTGGGGTTTTGAGCCCAAAATTTAGAAACGATAAATCTTTGATTTGAGGGTCAATTCGTGGAAGAAATTAGATGATTTATGGATATAGACTATATAAGTTATGGGTAATAATTAATTGATAATTTTCGGAAAGCGGGTGCACGTGCCCGGGGTTGACTTTTGTTGACTTTTCGTGCGAGATTCAGAATTGTTTCTAAATGATAAATTATAAGTTTTTGAGTATTTTTTGATTGGTTTGCTAGTTTTTTTGTCTAGTTTTGGATTATTTGGCATTGGTTTGAGTAGTTAGAGAGGCGTTAGAGCCGATTATCGGATTTCGAAGCGAGTTAAGTGTCCTATCTAACCTTGTGAGGGGGAATTTACCCTGTAGGTGTTATATCTCTTATGTGCTAGATGTTGTGGGAGCTATGCACGTATGAGGTGACGAGTGTCTCTGCAATTTCTAGAATTCCTAATTATGTCCGGGAAGACCTAGACTCACACCATTCTTTCATTAAACTATTTGAGTTATTCTTGCCTGTTAAATGCTTTAATTTACATTTAGCCCGAGACTAGACTCCCCAAGAGTATAAGAAATGCTATTTTAGATACTTGACGAGCAACTTTATTAGCCGTGGAAATTGTACTTTCCTTTACATACTTTTTCCCGTTGTGTTTTCACGACCCCAAATCCTAAACCGGTCGTGATGGCGCCTATCGTGGAACTAGGCTAGCCAATAATTACATGATTTCAGTTTCTTTAAAAATCCCAACCAATTTCAAGCATTTCATAAAATATACAGAATTTACTAAATACATTAGGCCAATAGACAGTTCAACCACCCCCAAAACCCGGAGCCAACATGTCATGAGAATCTAAGAGAGATAAGCCAAAAAGGTATACTATTATAATACAAAATCTCTGAATAAATAGATAGATACAACAAGAAGGGAAAACAGAGATGTTGCGGACGCTGAACAGCTACCTCTATATCCCGCACTCCGGCTCTTCACGAAATAGATAGCTAATGCTCGGTATCTGCACCTGAATCTGCACACAGGAGTGCAGGGAGTAATGTGAGTATTCCAACTCACTAGTAATGAAAATAAATCAAGTCTAAGCGGCGAGAAAACACATAATAATTAATATCATCAATTCATAATATGCACAGCCTTTCTTTCCAACAGTATATACATAGATATATGAAATCATCATGCCTTAAAACCAACTTCAGAAAAATCCTTTGAAAAATGTACATTTTCTACAATTTCAACCGAAAGATTTAGTATGAAAATGAAATAAATCATAAGTAGCCCCTCGGGCAAAAACATGAATCATAAATCGCCCCTCGGGCATAACATCACTCAGCACCTCACAGCCACTCAGTATCACCTCCTCGGGCAATCCCCACGGTCACTCATGTCTCCCAATCACTCATCACTGGGCACTCAGCACTCAACACTCAGTAGGTACCTGGGGTCACTGGGGGTGTGTATAGACTCCGGAGGGGCTCCTTCAGCCCAAGCGCTAATATCAAGCCACCTCGTGGCGTATCATATCCTCACAATCAGTCCCTCGGCCTTACTCACTAGAACCTCTCAAAAGCCCCTCAGGCGAATCAGTAAAACGGGGTACTCGACCCAAAACATCATTTTTAAATCTCAAAGTAGTGTAATTCAGGCTGAGTTTCGAAAATAGTAAGTACAATGTGACTAAGTGAAATCATCAATAAACAGTGAGGAAAACAGCAGTAAAAAGTCCCCAAGGGGTCTAAACAAATCGGCATGAGGCCCCAAACATGGCCTATAGCCCAAATATTGCAATAATCTTTAGAACATAATTTAACATAAGGTTTTGAGTAAAATACGCAACTCATTACTTGCCGCAGAGAGGACCAAGTCCAATCCAAAAACCAGTATGCGCCACATACTCGTCATCCAACATGTGTGCCATTCTAAAATCAGTGAGAAATATGAAGTCCGGGGTTTCATACCCTGAGGACAAGATTTATAACCATTACTTACCTCTACCGGGCCACAACATTAGTCCGCTATGCTCTTGCCCCTCAAATTGGCTCCCGATTTCTTTGAATCTAGCCAAAACCAGTTTAACATCATTAATATATACTAAAGGAACACATCCCAATCGAAAACTATCAATTTATACAAAAATCTCGAAATTCGGCGAAACCCGAGCCCCAGGCCCACGTCTCGGAATTCGATAAATTTTACATCACTATAAACCTCGACCTCCCACGATTCTACATATACCAAAAACACCACAATCAGGCCACAACTGCCTACCCAAATTGCCAAAAGAATTTTCCAATCCTCAACCCATTTTCCCCAACCTTTTTCTACTTTAATCCTTCAATTTAGAAGCCTAATCCAAACAAAATAGCATGGAAACGAATTTAATAACCCGGGAACTTACCTCCACTGAAGACCCACAAATTATCTCTTTAAATTGCCCTCAAATGAGCTCCAACCGCATGCAACAATGGTGAAATGAATAAAATTTCACGGAGGATTCTTTCATAATGTTCTGCCCAGCAATTCCGCACCTGCGGACCTTTAATTGCACCTGGACCCACACCTGCGGTCCCAGGTGCGCACCTACGATATCCTACTACCGGACCAATTCTCGCACCTGCGGCCACTACTCTGCACATGCGGCTTCGCAGGTGCGGCCAACTCTTCGCACCTGCGGATTTCTCCTGCCTAGCCTTTTTTTCGCACATGCTCATGGTCTTTCACACCTGCGATGTCGCACCTGTGGCTACCCATCCACAGATGTGGACAACACCAGAAACTTACACCAGCAACCATTTGCTGCATTTTCTTAAGTTCAAAACTTCGCCAACCATCCGAAATCAACCCCGAGCCCCTCAGGTCGCCAACCAAACACACCAACACACCCCTTATCATTATTCAAACTTAGTCGAGCCTTCGAAACACCAAAAACTACATGAAAACACCAAAATTACATCAAATTCAAGTCTATGAACTTTGAAACTCCCAAATTTTGCCAACTACGCCGAAACCAACCAAAACACCTCCGATTGACATGAAGTTTTACACACATACCCAAAATGACATTAAGGACCTGTTCCAACTTTTGGAACCCCATTCCAACCCCGATAGCGTATTTTCCACTGCCGACCGGAAATCGCCAAAAACTAACTTACGCCAATTCAAGCCTAATTCTATACCGGACATTAAAGCTTCATTCCGAACACACTCCTAAGTCCCAAATCACCTAACGAAGCTATCTGAGCCATAAAATCCGCCATTCCGAGGTCGTTCACCAATAAGTCAATGCTCAGTTGACTTTCTCAACTATTAGGCTATTTTAGGAGAATAAATGCCTTAATTCTCACCATGACCACTCTGGACCCAAACCAACTGACCCAACACAACATAAATAGGATAAGAAATATATGATAAAGAAGAAATGGGGAAAACATGGTAAATCCCACGGAACGACCGGTCGGGTCGTTACATGTGCATATTCGTCCGATAAGTTTTCTTGTATTTTATAACTCACACGTATATTCGTGAGTGGGCTCAGTGACCCGTCAAAGTTTCACATTCTAATGGGATCGGGGTGAACGCCTCTGCAATACTCTTATGGGATCAAGTTGTTCACCTCGGCGGTGTCAGATAACACATTCTTATGGGATCGAGACGTTCGCCTCGGTGGTATCATTTAGCACACTCTTACGGGATCGGGCCGTTTGCCTCGGCAAAGTAACATATTCTTATGGGATCCGACCGTGTGTATAAGTAGTATCGTCTATCATATTCTTATGGGATAAGTCATTCACCTCGGTAGGATTATGTATCACACTTTCATGGGATCAGGTCGTTTGCCTCGGCAGTTCTATGAAACACTCTTATAGGTACTTGATAAGGATTCTACGTCTCATGAGTTTTCTGACTTGAGATGTGACTGTTGATTTGTGTTGACCATTATGTATTTCATTTGAGGAGGTATCTGATAATTGAGGACTTTGTGTCACTATTCAGTTGTAGACCGTATTATTTTCCTAATGTCTCTTCTCACTGTTTACTTACCATGTTACTTGTGTACCTTATTGTATTTGACTTAGTGGACAACTAGTAAGTGTCAATGTCGACTCCTTCATCACTACCTCTTCGGGGTTAGGCTAGATACTTACTAGCTACTTGTTGATTTATGTACTCACGTTACACTTCTGCCTTGAATGTGCAGGTACTGAGGCATATATATTAGGTGGTCATCTTGGTGCATCGGCGAAGGTGCTGAGGGGACTTTATGGCGAGCTGCATTCTATGCTACGATTCGCAGCACACAGATTCTCCATCTTATTCAGTTATTATATCTTGTCTATTTTATATTCCAAACACATGTTGTGGTAGTGTTATATTGTTCTAGTAGATTCTCATGCTCTTTTATCACCGGGTTTTGGGGGATTCCTAATGGATGTGCATTATTATATTTTACATTATTATTATCACTTCACTTTATGATTTATTTATATTCGGATATTTGGTTAAGAAAAGCACATTCTTCTATGAGTTCTAGATTTTTTTCTATTTATTTAATGAAATTCCTGATGTTAAATATTTAAAATGGATAGTTAAGGGAGGTTCATGCATTGGCTTGCCTAGCAGCATGGTTGGGCGTCATCATGACCTATTATGGGATTTGGGTCGTGGTAGCTTAGTATTAGAGTACTAGGTTCATTTAGGTCTCACGAGTTACGAGCAAGTCTAGTAGAGTCTTGCGGATTGGTACGAAGACGTATGCACTTATCTTCAAGAGGCTACAGAGATGTTAGGAAGAACTTCCCTTTATTGATTCCTTGTCGTGCGATTTGATTTCAATTGAAGCTTATGTCTTCAGTTCGTTCCTACTCATTAGAACACGATGTTGAGCACTTGATATCAGTTGGACATCGAGGATTTATAGTAGTGCTACAGGAGGTTTTCTCTTGCATTATCAGGGCGGACAACTATCATTGTCTCGTGGAAGGGTGTTCAATCATTTCAGTCCAGTGTTGGCGTTGCCAACATATTCAGGGCTACACATAGTGTATTGTGATGACCATGTGTTGTTATCTCTTAGTATTGGTGTGAATGGTAGGTTGTTTGCTTATGTGTTATGGCAGTGAGTGCTTCAGGAGAAGGGTTGTTCGGTTTGTGATTCGGCATTATATTCGAGCGCAGGAGATGAAATTGGGCCAATGATGTTCAAATTCTGGTTAAAGGAGTGGCAAGATTTGACATCTCCGAATTTAGTGGAAATCTTGTTTGTGTTGTGGTTTCGTCGTACTTGTTTGAATCATATGGATCGTTAGTATGATGGTTTCATTTGTTTTCCTCTACGGCACGGTGTTGTGACATGGTACCATATAACCATTTATCAGAGATGACAGTGTGTTGCAACTTCATAATCGAATCGAAGTTTCTAGTGTTGATGGTATGAGAGAGATGATCCTTGAGGTAGCTTATGTAGTTTGGGAGCATAAATGTAATGAGAAGGGGATTGATCGGAATGCTGGAAAATGTGAATATTTTTTTACACCCCATGTTTTCATGCGTGAGAGTACGTCGTAAGTCAATTGATGTAAGCTCATAAATAAGATTATATTTTTGGAAGAACATAAAGTAAGTTAATCATGTTACCTTGGAGGTTACAAATATTTAGGATCATGAATAACGAGTACCGAGAGTGTTGGAAAGCTTAACAACTAAACAAATTGAAGAAAATAAGTTTCGTCGAAAGTAGACGAGTTTGGAATGTTATAACATGTACTTTAGGGTGAGACTATGGTTCATTACATGATAAGGAGGTTATTATATGAGTTATGTTTGTCATATTATAGTCGTGTGATAGGTTTTGAAGTCAAGCAAGGTATGGAATAAAAGTTGGCAAAGGTCTTCACAAGTTACATTCATAAAATTGTTGAAACTTAGGTCAAATATATATGAGATTTTATCCCAATATACTTGGAATTAGGGGATGATCTACCAACCAAATTGAATATCTATGAGTCTAGTTTCCAACACGTTAAACCGTTCATCGATGTGACATAGTAGTAGAGAGATATTTGCAACTTCTTGAGACTGCGCAAACATCATAAGTGACAAGTAGGTGGATCACTAAAGCTTTTTGAGCAATACATTTCGTCTGTTATATGACGTCTTATTGGGACATATTGTATACCAAATTGAAGTCCTTGGAATGTAATTTCCAACGCTCTTAATTTTTCGTTCATACGACATCCAGATAAAAATATATAAGCGTCGGAAGATGGGCCAATGCTAGGGTGCCAAGCTAGCACCTCTTTCACTTTTCCAAAGTTGATATATATGTGTCTTAGGTTGGATTTCTCTTCAGTTTTCAGTATAACACGACCATAGAACACCCATAAATATATCCTTAATCTATATTCTAGGGTTTCAAAGAATATTATCATCCCGGGCATGAAATCGAGAAGAGATAACATCAAAACGATCCCTACGACGTAAGTGTCATTATACCGCCTCTCTTTTTTCTTTGTAACTAGAGTTTTGGAAGGTAATTCATAGTTAAGAAACGTCTAATATCTGTATTTAAGTGTTTAAATATTAAGGAAGGTTGATAAATGTGTTTCCTAATAGTTAGAACTCACGCGACGGTGATCGGAAGCCGTGAGTTCGAGTTATTTGAAATTGTAGTGGACTGTTTGTGGGCTGTTTCGTGTTGGCCTCTTGTGCTGATGTTTTATGGATTTTTGTAAGATAAAAGGTGTGGGAAAACAACACATAATTACGGAATGGTGGTTGGTTGTTCGTCGTTATTTTTGTTAAGGTTGTTTGACACAACTTTTGTTGTCGTTTCATGTATGAAGTTATTAGGGTGTGTAGGATATTTTGTGATATATTGTGGTGGAGATAAGGTTGGGAAGTAATGCATACATTTTGTTATTGTTTTGTTCTTGGTGTTTGGTATATGGTATTGGAGGAGGGCCTTGTTACAGGGGAGATGCTTCCCGGATTTACGTAAACGAGCTACTAGCTTAAGTTATAGACTTAGCCCTTGCTCAACACTGATTTTGAATCTCCTTATGATATGATAGATTGAGTTGACTTGTTTGAAGAGTTTATTGGAAAGTATTAAGGACCCAACTTGGTTAAGGTATGTTAAGTCACTTCCTTCTTTCTTTTGGCATGATCTAAAGTGAAACGAACGTACACGATACGCTATTTCATAACGAATCTACTCCTAGCGACTAAGGTTGTCTACGTTGTTATTTTCTTATAAAGTTATCCTAAGAAATTATGTATGATCCTTGAATCCTAGCGAAGTTCATATTGATGGCATGATTTCCATAATTTTAATCGAAGGTGAAACTACCTTACGTCACTCCGAAAGGTTTAGAGCATGATTCCATGAGTCCAGCATGAATTATATATAGTATCTACTTTACTCTATCGAGCCGCGCTATAGTCAGCCGGGTACGAAACCTATTGTGCAACCACTGATCAGTTGGTTTTACCGAGCTCCACGTGGCCGGGTATGATTCCACCGAACCTTATGATGGTCGGGTATGTTTTTACCGAGTCCTCTACGAGGCCAGTATGATATGATGATGATGATGATGCCCATAGAGGCGCATGTTTTTAAAAGATTTTATATATATATGTATCACGCATTTCATGTCACTATCTCTCATAGGCACTCAGATGCTACAGGTTGTATCTCCTACATCTCTTTACATTACTGTTCTTAGTTATGTTATTCTGCCTTACATACTCAGTACTTTATTCGTATTGACGTCCTTTTTGCTTGGGGACGCTGCATTTCATTCCCGCAGGTCCTGATAGACAGGTTGATAGTCCTCCAAGTAGGCTATCAGCTCAGCAGAAGGTGTTGCTGCACTCCACTTGCCCCGGAGTTGCCTATTTGGTCAGTATGATTGGGACATGCATTGACTGGTATAGCAGGGCCCTGTCCCGACCTTTATGTTGTTTATGTACTCTTAGAGGCTTGTAGACAAATGTCAGGTATATGGATACTTGTATGGCCTTGTCATCCTATGTTTTGAGTTTACAAATGATCATGTCAGCCTTATAGTCCCGTATGTCATATGTGTAAGTTTCTATATAATGTTGGGTCATCCTGTGTCTAGTATGCACTTATATTTTATTCTTGCTATCTCATGACAACCCTTTTGTCCCATTTACCCATGATAGTATGATAAGAAATATATGTTATGTTAGTACTCGGTTGATTAAGGTACCGGATGCCCGTCGCGGCCCATAGGTTGGGTCGTGACAGGAGTGGTATCAGAGTAGTTCTATCCTAGGGATGTCTACAAGCCGTGAATAGTAGAGCCTTTTTTATGGGTGTGTTGTGCACAACACTTATAAGCAGAAGGCTACAGGGCATTTAGGATTGTCACTCTTTCTCCTTACTCTAGATCGTGTGGTAGAGCTCAGTTGTAAGAATTCAAACTTCTAAATTCTAATTTATTCGTAATACAATGATACCTCATCCAAATAGAGAGTTGGTAAAATATTGAACGTGGTTGTGTAAGAGTTGAGACAGAGGAACTCGATTTTGCATCATGCTTATGATAAGTAATTGTGAGGTCTTCAGCAGATCATGTGTGTAATAAGATGTGTAAGTTTCTTGTTAAGGAGCTCTAAGGCAAAAATATCTATCCACCTATATGGTAAAAAGAAATAATAGAATCAGAAGGTAGATACAAGTTTCAGCAAGTAAAAAAAATAAGATGAAGAAGGGTATGAGGCGCCCAGTTAATGAAGATTGTCAGTATTTACGATTCAAGTAGAGAAATACAAGAATTTTGAGTTACCTACAATAGTAACAGAGGTATGTACAATTGGCCACACCCGCCTCAGTTATGCTCCATGGGAGCCAACATATACAGTTAAGAGAAGGACGGGATATCAGGATCGAGTTAGGGTTGAAGTAACCCAAAAATGGTGGATGATTATTATCATTAGCTAACATTTCCAAAGGATAGTGCAAACGTGGTAATAGATCTCCTTGCGAGACATCCAGATGGTTCACTTTATAATAGAACAGTCATATGTGAATACTAGAATGTTGAGAAATTTTAGAAGATATGCAGTGGAATCCTAGAAGGAATAAATATTCATCATATTATACTCCTGCCCCTAGTAAAAAAGAGAGAGAGAGAGAGAGAGAGAGAAAATGTTAGGCGTCCCAAAGAACCAGTGAGATGAAGCAGGGGGAGATAAAAGTTAAGGAACGTTTTGTTGGAGTTTTCAGAATAAAGTGATAGAAATAAATGTTAGCATGGAAAAAAAGAAGAGAGTTAATAAACCATTATGAGTAAGATGTGATACGTGGATGAAAACGGTAGAAAACAAATGATAGTATTACCGAATATAGTCAAGGGAAGGAAAAGACGAGAGGTAACAGTACTTGAGGCAACAAAATAGCATAGGTCATAAAGTCACATGCTCATTTCGAGAAATAAGTTCGTGACTCTAATGTGATTGCCAAAGGGAAAAGTTAGACCCAGAGTAATATAAATCAGTATGGGATGGTGAACAAGATAAACTAAACATGAATTAGGGATAGAGGGAATTGGTAATAGTCGACATCGTGAGAATTTCAGAGATCGTGTTTGGACAATAATAGAATGAACAACAGAAGAATAACCTTTAAAGGTCATTCAAGAAGACGTTTTCCTAAATCAAGCACTATGAGCAGAGTTAAGCTTAAGGAACTAAATGTGCCAGTTACACCAGGTGTCACCCTTGTGCGTAAGAAACTCAATTATCCTTGGTGTATAAGGGTTACCGCAAGGCGAGGAATATCTCAGTTAAGATGTGAATGCCAAAGATGAAGAGGTAAATATCGAATGGTAAAGGAAGAATGTGGTAAAAAGGTGAAAGGAATGAGATTGCATTTATTCAGATCTTACAGATATAATATGACTCCAGAACATTATGCAAGCATGATGTTGGGGAGAATCAATAAGGGTTTCGCACTCGATGATATTGTTAAATAAGTGGGAATGAACACTTGATACTTAAGGATCCCATACGAGAGGTAAGTTAAAACAAAACACATAACCCAAGATGCGTTACATAAAATACAGATATGAGAGTGGACCAACGAGTAGTTTGTAGTTGATTCGGAAAGAGCCTAGTTATAGCTAAACAAGAGGTCATAGATAAATCAACAGATCGTACAACATAAACATAGTGAAACCTAACATAGGGAATTCAGTCTCGCAGATATGATGTCATCGTGATCCTTGAGTAATGTTAAGATAGAAGGTTGGGTATTTAAAGGTACCGTATAAGTGTTGCATAAATAAAAGAGGGTTACACTAGGGAGACAACTAAAATTTCAGTTCAGAAGCAACTTACTAGCACAAGGGCACGGAGGTAAGTAACTAAGGATAATTATAGGCAAGTAAGAACATCAGAAATACCGTGGGGTATACAACGAAATAAACTCGCGGCTTTACAAAAGTCACAGGGTCTTCCCTATGAACTGCAACGAAAGACTAGCTGAGGAAATAAGGAAGGAGGCTTCAACATACGCATAGTGACCTAAAGAAGAAATGATCTTGTAACAACAGTCTCACTATAATATTGTATGTACTCCATAAGAAAATGGCACCTATCGTGGAAAATGAATGGGAAGAAGAAGAAAAATCAAGAGTTGATAATTGAGATCATATGAGATACAGGGAAAATCCAGTATTCGTGGGCACTAAGATAAGCCAAGTATCCATGTGGCAAGTGGCCAAACGATTAGAAAAAGTAATTGCTTACATTTAAAGACAACTGAGAAGGCATGAAAGGAAATCTATGGTGCTAGCATGTTAAAAGGAATGCTGCGAGTAGTATAAATAGATATGCGTAGGTCGCAAGATAAATTATGGTAGAGCAAAAAAGTTTAAGCTAGATAGAAGTAAGGATAAGAAAAGGTGAGTGAGTAGGTGACGAGAATAGGTAAGTCCTCGGGATTAAACCCATCACAACAAGAGAGCTGATGGTTTCCATAAAGTTATAAAAAGATCAGTATAGCATGAGTGAAATCAAATGAGTTTAAAACTAGGAGCATTTAGAAAAGATGGAATGCTACCCTGGTAGTAAAGTAAGGGTGTAATTGTGATAAATGATAAGAGGATGACGTTTAGGCCTTTGATTGAGTAATGATTTTGAGAACAATGATTTCATGAACTGCACGGGATTAGAATACCCCCATAGGATGAATCACATTGGGATGCTATGAAATACAGTTATTGGAGTATAGTATCGTCCCTGAGTGGATCAAGAAAATCACTTCAGATGTTCCCCGATGAGACGTGAACCATAGTGACGATATATTACATAATAGGTTTCAAATTATTAGTGGTAGATTATAGATCAACATTAAGGTGAATCAACAATAGATGGATGAAAGTTACAAATATGAGATGAGATTAGGCTGTCATTATTAAGATGAAAAATATTAAGGAAACATTAAATGGATTAGATTTATACATATAGGATAAGCGGTAATAGAGTAACCTATAGTTGGGTGGCAGGCCTCTATAGTAATAAACCGAAATAAGAGTTATGGTACAGTATGCCCTACCTAGTTGTGGTAAAGCCATAAGCGTAGATAACTGAGGCTATGAAACAAGATATAGCAAAAGTCATAAGTTGAACAAAGTACTAAGCAAAGAACTTTAGTACACCTATAGATACCCAGAGGTTCACCTTGACACAGTAATATATATGTTCACAAAGTGAAGCCTAGAAATTCGTTAAAAGCTAGCGGAAAAAGGAGATAACAGTCGCATTGGCGCACGTCCAAGGTTAGAATCGTACATGTTGCATTAAAGAAGGCGGAAACAGTGACGAGATTGTAAGAATTTCGACCACAAGTCGTGGTGTGAGAAAAGGCCTGAAGAGGGGAATGCCCTAGCCTTTGGATTTATTCACCGAAAAACTCCCTATATGGCAAAGACAATATTAAATTATTTGCAAGAGTTACTGCGTAAGAGACGGATAAGTGCAATAGTCAACATTCAAGGATGAATGTTCCGAAGGGGGGAATGATGTTACACCCCATGTTTTCATACGTGAGAGTACGTCATAAGTCAATTGATGTAAGCTCAGAAATAAGATTATATTTGGAAACACATAAAGTAAGTTAATCATGTTACCTTGGAGGTTACAAATATTTAAGATCATGAATAACGAGTACCTAGAGTGTTGGAAAGCTTAAAAGCTTAACCAATTGAAGAAAATAAGTTTCGTCGAAAGTAGACGAGTTTGGAATGTTATAATATGTACTTTAGAGTGAGAATATGGTTCATTACATGATAAAGAGGTTATTCTATGAGTTATGTTTTTCATATGATATTCGTGCTCTACGTTTTGAAGTCAAGCAAGTTGTGGAATAAAAGTTGGCAAAGGTCTTCACAACTTACATTCATAAAATTATTGAATTAGGTCAAATGTATCTGAGCTTTTCTCCCAATATAATTGGAATTAGGAGATGATATACCAACCAAATTTAATATCTATGAGTCTAGTTTTCAACACATTAAACCGTTCATCGATGTGACATAGGATTAGAGATACATTTGCAGCTTCGTGAGACTGCGCAGATATCATAAGTGACAAGTAGGTGGGTCACTAAAGGTTTTATAGCAATACATTTCGTGTGTTATATGAGGTCTTATTGGGACATATTATATACCAAATTTAAGGTCTTGTAATTAGATTTCCAACGCTCTTAACCATTATTTCATACGACATCCGGATAAAAAGATATAAGCGTAGGAAGATGGGCCAATGCTAGGGTGCCAAGCTAGCACCTCTTTCACTTTTCCAAAGTTGATATATATGTGTCTTAGGTCATATTCCTCTTCATTTTCAGTATAACACTACCAGATAACACCCATAAACATATCCTTAAGCTATATTCTACGATTTCAAATAAGATTATCATCCCGGGCATGAAACCGAGAAGAGATAACATCAAAACGATCCCTACGACGTAAGTGTCATTATACCGCCTCTCTTTTTTCTTTGTAGTTAGAGTTTTGGAAGGTAATTCATAGTTAATAAACGTATAATATCTGTATTTAAGTGTTTAAATAGCACGGAAGGTTGATAAATGTGTTTCCTAATAGTTAGAACTCACGGGACGGTGATCGGAAGCCGTGAGTTCAAGTTATTTGACTTGTAGTGGACTGTTTGTGGACTGTTTCGTGTTGGCCTCTTGTGCTGATGTTTTATGAAGTTTTGTAGGATAAAAGGTGTGGAAAAAAAATATAATGACGGAATGGTGCCTGGTTGTTCTTCGTTATTTTTGTTAAGGTTGTTCGACACTACTTTTGTTGTCGTTTCATGTATGAAGTGATTAGGGTGTGTAGGCTATTTTGTGATATATTGTGGTGGATATAAGCTTGGGAAATAATGCATACATGTTGTTATTATTTTTTTCTTGGTGTTTTCGCTATATGGTATTGGAGGAGGGCCTTGTTACAGGGGAGATGCTTCCCGAATTTACATAAATGAGCTACTAGCTTAAGTTACAGACTTAGCCCTTGCTCAACATTGATTGTGAATCTCCTTATGATATGATAGATTGAGTTGACTTGTTTGAAGAGTTTCTTGGAAGGTATTAAGGACTAAACTTGGTTATGGTCTTTTAAGTTACTTCCTTCTTTCTTTTGGCATGATCTAAAGTGAAACGAACATACACGATACGCTATTTCATAAGGAATCTACTCCTAGCGACTAAGGTTGTCTATGTTGTTCTTTTATTATAAAGTTATCCTAAGAAAGTATGTATGATCCTTAAATCCTAGTGAAGTTCATATTGATAGTATGATGTCCATAATGTTAATCGAAGGTGAAACTGCCTTAAGTCACTCCGAAAGGATTAGAGCGTGATTTCATGAGTCCAACATGCATTATATATAGTATCTACTTTACTCTACCGAGCCGCGCTATAGTCGAGGGTACGGAACCTATTGTGCAACCACTGATCAGTTGAGTTTACCGAGCTCCGCGTGGCTGGGTACGATTCTGCCGAACCTTATGATGGTCGGGTATCTTTTTACCGAGTCCTCTACGAAGCCGGGTATGATATGATGATGATGATGCCCACAGAGACGTATGTTTTTAAAAATATTTTATATATATATGTATCACGCATTTCATGTCACTATTTCTCAGAGGCACTCAGATGCTACAGGTTGTATCTCCTAGATCTTTTTACATTACTATTCTTAGTTATGTTATTCTGCGTTACATACTCCGTACTTTATTCGTACTGACGTCCCTTTTGTTTAGGGACACTACGTTTCATGCCCGCAGGTTCCGATAGACAGGTTGATAGTCCTCCAAGTAGGCTATCGACTCAGCGGAAGGTGTTGCTGCACTCCACTTGCTCAGGAGTTGCCTATTTGGTCAGTATGATTGGGACATGCATTGACTGGTATAGCAGGGCCCTGTTCCGAACGTTATATTGTTCATGTACTGTTAGAGGCTTGTAGACAAATGTAAGGTATATGGATACTGGTATGGCCTTGTCGGCCTATGTTTTGAGTTTACAAATGATCATGTCAGCCTTATAGGCCCGTATGTCACATGTGTAAGTTTCTATATAATGTTGGGTCATCCTGTGTCTAGTATGCACTTATATTTTATTCTTATCTCATGACGGACCTTTTAGCCCATTTACCCATGATAGTATGATAAGAAAGATATGTTATTTTAGTACTCGTTTGAGTAAGGTACCGGGTGCCCGTCGCGGCCCATAGGTTGGGTCGTGACATATTTGACTATCATTTTGGGATGTAATATGGCTCCGACTTTTAAACTTATTTTTGGACCTTCGGTTGATATTAATGAATGGATGGATTCTCACGGCTGGTGGATAAGTGTGGACCTAGAGAGATTAACTGATTTCATAATGGATGTAACTATGGAAATCTTGTTGGGGGATGCCAATATGAGATCACACAGGTGGGATATCTCCTATGAGAAGTTTAGGGATTACATTATTTATGGTAAAGTTCCTATGAAGAGTTCTACTTTCTATCCAGCATGAAGCATGTATTAAGAATGTGTTTGGGACCGGTAATTCATGGCGTGTTATGATTAATACAATAAGAGCTTGTGAGAAATTTGGTTGCGTAACTGTGTAAGGTCATGATAGCTAGGAGGAGAAGTCATTATGGGTCCTTGGATTTAGTGATTTATGGTTTAAAGCTAAGTGGGGGAGCTTATCGTCGATGATTAGGTAGCCTTATTATGTTCCTTTGCAGTTTTTGGCTAGCAATACGTCGTAGGATAAGGTATGACAAAAGAAGATAACATCTAGATAATTCGAGCAAGGAATTTGATGGATATGCACTACATTTCACCTTATTTATGTGTGCAATTTGTGAAATGATCTAGATTTGATATTTTTGTATGAAGGTGATGTGCTAGGGAAGAGATTCATTCGATTGCTTCTTCTGGAGTGTTCTTGTGCTAACAAAGCACTGATTTTTGGTTGTATATTCAGAACCAGGTCATAGTGGGAAACTCTCAATGATGGTTCTAGTGGAATCAAAAATTAAAGTACGGTGGAATTTTTTTGCAGCGGAGTGTGAAAGAGACTTGGAGTACTTCTATGAATGTCATAGGGTTTATGGTGTAGTGTTACAAAAATGGGAGAAACATATTTAGATTCGCAGAAGATCTAATTAGCGCATGTATATTAGTTGGAGTTACTATAGACTGTATGAGGATGGTATGAAATGGAATATGGGTATTGAAACGACGCGATCTCGCAATTTGGGTTATCGAGATGAGTGTTGATTGGGATCCATTATGTGATTGAATAAAGTTATTGATTCTGAAGGCAAGTCAAGAAAAAAATTAGAAGAAGCTGAGTCAGCCTTGTAATGGATTGGATCGGCATGGTTAAGGAAATGATTGGTTCCTTCAGTGTGGTAAGGCAATACATGTGTTTCATGGTTGTACGTGCAGGCTAGAAAACCTTCGTAATTTGATTGATTTGGAGGTATTTGATTTTTATGGTTTGATTATGTGTAAATGTGTCCCAGAAGAGTTATGTCGGTTTAGAACACGACTTGAGTTCTCTGTCTTTTGCGTCTATGGGAGGTTGGTTCTGTGTTGGGATTCTTCTTCTAAAATAAGTTAAGTGAAAGGTTGTAGCCGATGAAGTGTTTATTCTACTGGTGGTTCAGGAGTTATGATGAAATTCTCGTACTCTTGTGTAGCAGCATGATAGGTGCAGTGAACAACATGGAATTGGAATTTGAGGATCAAGGTTGCGATCCAGTTTTGACTAGAATTTCACGAGCTCGGAAGAGATGGGGAGATATTTCAGATGTTCAGAGTATTTTGGCACTATTGTTGTGTCACCTGAGAATGGTGTTCTGTGGAAGAGGCATTGTGTATTAATTTATGGATTCTTGATTTGCATTACAGTCATAGTATGGTTGGTATCCATTGATGTGTAGATTTTGCTGCTTGGTGTGGAAGGTCGTGGGAGTATCTCCCACTGGATGATTGTATAAGTGTGACGTGTTAGCTATTTATATGGAAGAGATTGATATCAGGTATGTAGATTTTGGTTCAGTCGTTGATTGGACGGTTTATGTCTGAGAGACGCTCTGTTCCTTTGGTTGCGGACTGTGAAAGTTTGTTCCTGATTTGACAGTTGATTGAATGTGTTATGGATAAGGTCATTGTGGATCTTTGGAAGGTTATCCGTCTATTTTGTGATGATTGGAATCGGCTTGGGGTCTGTTGGTAGACCTAATGTTAATGTATATTCTACACCATATCAGATATGGTTATTCTACATAACATTGCTTATGGATTAATCTTCGGCCGTTGGATGTTATTCATATCGCCATCTATTCCTTGTATTACTTTATTATGCCATGTGGGTGGTGAGACAACTTGATTATTCATGTGATGTGATCATGTGTAGCTTTTGATGTTATATGAGCGAGACGGCTCTCGAGATGCTGCTTGTTTATTGCACCTTAGTAGTGCTTAGGCCTTTGTAGCGCATGGTGCTATCCGTCTCTCCGAGGTTATGTTTATGCACTTGGCGTGCTTGTGGATTATATACATGTGTTTAGTGGGTATGAGAATTTTGGCTCGATGAATATTCCCTTACTGGCGGTTATGGGTGGATTAGGTGGCACACCACAATGGGTATGATATTTGGATCGGGTTGCATGCTGCAACGGTATCATGTGTAATCAGGTTGCACGTTGCAACTATGAGATGTTGAGAGTACATTTCCTTATACTTATTTTTTCCTTTTTGTTTCTCATCTCTGAGATAGATTCATAGCATTGGGTTGGGTTTTTTTTTTCTTTTTGAAGGGGGATATTCTTGTATTTGGGTTCGTAACTCCTTATTGGTCATATGTTGTGGCTTATTTGTGCATTGACAACGTCGTATGAGATTTTAGATGGTGTTTGAGGTGGATTATTGTCTAAGAAACTTGTACTGGGTGAGACGAGGTTGTTGGACCTAGAATTAGTTCAATCAAATTTATATAATGTATATTAGAGGGAAAATGTCACTAATCAGTTCAGAATGAGGCAATGGTTCTCGCCAAGCGGAGAGAGTCCATGAGTTATTGATCTGGCATGTGGTTATGAGTTTCTACACATATCTTTCATTTTTACAATATTGCAAGGGTTGGAACAAGGCTTATATGCATTATGAGGTACATTACAAGCTTCGAGTTCGTGAATTTTCATTCATTATGTTTGGAGGATGTTATTATGAGCATATAAATTATGGGTTCATTGTGTGAATTCAACATGGGTGCATGATCATGTTTTGGTAAAGTGTATTGAGATTGATACGGCATGCGTATGTTCGAATTAGACCTGGTAGAGAATTCTGGATGTTGGAATTTGGTTCTAAGGCATGTGGGCTAAGCTAGCAGGATCTTCAGTCTAGCTAGAGCCAATGTGCTCATATAGGTTGTGGTAGAACGAGTAGGTGAACGCGGTGTTAAGCAGTGATTTTGGGCAACTCTGGAACAGTTCTTTGCACGTTCGAGGATGAACGTATGTTTAAGTGGGGGAGAATATAATGACCCGGGTCATTTTGAGCTCTAGCATGTCGCTCGGCGATTTGAGACCTTGAGTAGCCTCACTTCATATATTATGACTTGCACGTGTAATCGGATAAGATTTTTGGGAAGAACAGAGTTAGTTTGGAAGAATAATTCTCAATTCAGAAGTTTTAAGTTGAAAGAGTTTACCAAGATTGACTTTTGAGTAAATGACCTTAGATCGGAGTTTTGATGGTTTGTAAGATTCGGATGATGATTTTGGACTTAGATGCATGTCCGGATTTGGATTTGGAGGTCCGTAGGTTGATTTGATGCTTTTTGGAGAAAGTTGGAAGATTGAAGGTTTGAAGGTTGATAGGTTTGATCGAGAGTTGACTTTATTGATATCGGATCCAGATTGTGGTTCCGGGAGTTGGTACAAGTATGTTGTGTCAGTTTGGACTTGCATGTAAAATGTGATGCCATTCCCGGTAGATTTGGTATGGTTGGGCATGAGTTTTAGAAGTTAAAAAGTTTATTAGTTCATTAGGATTGAATTGATGTGTGATTCATGATTTTGATTTTGTTTGGTGTGATTTGAGGCCTTGAGTAGGTTTGTGTTATGTTTTGGGACTGGCTTGTGTAATTGAACTGGGTCTCCGGGGCCTCGGGTGTGTTTCAGATGTGTTTGGGTTGTATCGTGCTCTTATTTGATGTTTCAGCGTTGATTCTTTTGGCACAAAGGGTACCATATTCAGCAAATGACCTTTGATTTATGATTATATTGAATCAATATATCTATCGTACTTATGGAACCATAGAAACAAGAATCGTCGAATTCTGAGGTCGTATAAGAGAGTTATGTCCATTTCCGTGTCGGGAAAGATTGTTGGTTTCTGGTGCCAGCTTTTGTTCTTCGCGAACGCGAGGGAGGTCCTGCGAACGCGAAGAAGGAATTCTGTATTGACCGGTATACCAAAATATTTCTCTTTGCGAACGCGGAGGCGATGAACAAAAATCACCTGGACAGTGTTTTAAATTGGCAAACCGAGTACTTTAGTATTTAAAGCATATCTTGAGTTCTAGAGGTCCATTTGAGATGACTTTTGCCGTTTTTTTCTCATCTCAATAACGGAGTAAATATATAACCTTTATTTTATTTTTTCAATGATTATTTTTGTCGGTTATTATTTTTATCCGCGTTTGAATTGTAGAAATGGGGGTTTTAAGACCCAAAGTTGAGAAATGATAAATCCTTGATTTGAGGGTCAATTCATGGACGAAATTGGATGATTTTTTGGATATAGAATATGTAAGTTATGGGTAAAATCTATTTTTGATAATTTTTGGAAAGCAAGCGCATGGGCTCGAGATTGACTTTTGTTGACTTTTCGTTCGGGATTGAGAATTTTTTTCTGAATGATAAATTATAGGTTCTTGAGTATGTTTTGATTGGTTTGAACGTTGCTTGGCTAGTTTCGGATCGTTTGGAATTTGTTTGAGGAGTTAGAGAGGCGTTGGAACCGCTTATCAGATTTCGAGGTGAGGTTAGTCTCATTTCTAACGTTGTGAGGGGGAATTTATCCTGTAGGTGTTATATTTCTTATGTACTACATGTTGTGGGAGTTGTGCACATATGAGGTAACGAGTGTCCGTGGGTTTTCTAGAATTCGTGATTATGTCCGGGTAGACTTAGATCACGATATGCTTTAATTGTACTTTTTGAGTTATTCTTGCATGTTTAAATGCTTTAATCTACATTTAGCCTAAGGCTAGAGTCGTGTAGAGTATCAGACTTGCTATTCTAGATACTTGACGTGCTACTTGATTAGCCGTGGAAATTTACTTTCCTTTAGTGGAGTCACGAGTGACTGAGAGGCTTCCCCGAGAGGCTTTATTGTGAGTGATATTGTGCCCGAGGGGCTTATATTCTATGAAAATGTTGTTTTCACTCTTCTTTATACTGAGCCTATGATAATAAATGTTGGACAAAAGTTTTCATACGAGATTTTTTAATGAAAATCGGGGTTTTTTTGAAATATTCGGAATTGTAGATTTATGATTTGATTTGCTCATTTCCACTGTTATTCATTATACGGATTTATATGATTTAAATGGCTCGTGACTACACTCAAGTTTTTAGTTACATTGTTTACTTACTGAGTTGGCATACTCACATTACTCCCTGCACCCTGTGTGCAGATCCAGGTACCGAACCATCTCGCTAGTTGATTTCCGGACGAGCTCGGAGTTGTCCGAGGATTGAGGTAGCTGCTCAGCATCCACAGCTCACCTCATTTCCTTCCCTCAGATTATAGTTTCTTTTGGTCTTTTGTACCTCAGACTTTGGTTGTAGCAAGACATTGTTGTACATTGTATTTCCAATCTTAGATGCTCATGACAGTTGACTCTAGGTTTTGGGGAAATGTGTATTTGTTTTATCTCTTTCTGATATTTTGAAAATCTGCTAAATTTGGGGAAATTATGGAATATATTGATAATCTAAAATGGTTGGCTAGCCTAGTTCCACGATAGGCGCCATCACGGCCGACTTAGGATTTGGGGTCGTGACAGTTCGCCTCGGTGGTAGCATATAACACTCTCTTGTAGGATCAGGTCGTTCGCCTCGGTAGTATTATGTAACACACTCTTATGGGATCGGGTCGTTCGCCTCACAGAGTAACATATTCTTTATGGGATCTGCCTGTTCACCTCGGTATTATCATGTATCATATTCTTATGGGATTAGGTCATTCGCCTCGGTAGGATTATGTGTCACACTCCCAGAGCATCATTGTGAGGAAGCATCAATCCGCCAATATTTGCATCATCAAAGGTTATATCGTCCTCTTCCATATTTTCACGAACCCGTTTTCCATGTGTAATTGTGAACTGTGTGGTTGTTTTGCAGACCACTCTTCTTACTTCTTCACCTCCGTGTATCACGTTAACGGTTCATTTTGGAGAAGGAGGCTTTGGGGGCTCCTGCATGTTCCTCATATATGCCTGTTTACCTTTATCACTAAACAATTCTGTTAAATAGCCCTATTTCAGTAAATTTTCTATTTCACCTTGTAAAAATCTGCAATCCGCAGTTTTGTGCCCATGATCGTTATGGAATTCACACCAGTAATCTGGGATCCTTCTATTTGGATTTGATCGCATCTCTTTGGGCCACTTAACCTTGTCTCCCATGTTCCTCAATATTGAGACAAGTTCGGTAGTACTTACATTAAAGGTATGATCCCCAATTTGAGTATTACCTCTAGGTCGCTCATCTCGATCTTTTCTGGGTCTAGACGGGGATGAGACTATGTCTCTTCCTTGTGGTCTATAGTCCGACCTAGTGTTTTCGAATCTGGGACGAATATCGCGTCCCGAGGGTCTTAAGTAAGGATCGTACCTATTTTTACCTGATCTTCTATCTGATTCAGGACGTCTGGATCTGGAATGATCTTCATCTCTCGAACGAGCAATGATATCTTCTTCTATTCTAAGTTTAGTACTATACCTGTTATATACATCGTTCCATGTTGTAGTGGGGAATTCTCTTAGTCTTTCCTTAATTTGTCTCGTGGCTTTTGAGCTTTTATCGTTTAAGTTTCTTGCAAATGCCATGGCTGCCCAATTATCAGGCACCCTGGGTAACTGCATTCTTACTCGTTGAAACCTGTCTACAAATTCACGGAGTAGTTCCATGTCTCCTTGTTTTATTTTGAATATGTCTTCCATTCTTTTCTCAACTTTTTGTGCACCAGAGTGTGCTTTTATAAATGAATCTGCAAGCTCAGCAAAAGAGTCAATAGAACTTTTAGGGAGAAGAGAATACCAGGTTAGGGCTCCTTTGGTGAGTGTTTCCCCGAATTTTTTGACAAGGACTAATTCAATCTCTTGATTTGCTAAATCGTTGCCTTTTACTCCAGTAGTGAAAGCAGTCACATGATCACGTGGGTCAGTTGTTCCATCATATTTTGGAACGTCAGGTGTTTTAAACTTCTTGGGTATAGGAAAGGGTGCCACACTTGGCTTCCAAGGTTGTTGAGAATACCTATCAACATCAATGCCTTTGATGATAGGTGGTACTCCAGGAATTTGTTC
>ML335124.1:0-66233 GCA_005239505.1 Nicotiana paniculata | reverse complement strand
GCATGGCCGGATTTGCGTGCCCAATGTGGATGGGCTTCGAGATTTGATTCTAGCTGAGGCCCATAGTTCGCGGTATTCAATCCATCCGGGTGCCGCAAAGATGTATCAGGATCTGATACAGCATTATTAGTGGAGGCGGGTGAAGAGAGATATTGTTGAGTTTGTGGCTCGGTGTCTCAACTGTCAGCATGTCAAGTATGAGCACCAGAGGCCAGGTGGATTGCTTCCGAGATTTGATATTCCAGAGTGGAAGTGGGAGCGAATCACCATGGACTTCGTAGTTGGAGTCCCACAGAATTCGAGGAGGTTTGCTGCTATATGGTTTATTGTGGATCGGCTGACCAAGTCCGCGCACTTCATTCCTGTTGGTACTACTTATTTTTTGGAGCGGTTAGCATAGATTTATATCAGGGAGATTGTCCGATTGCATAGTTCCAGTTTCTATCATTCTTGACAGAGGTAGTCAGTTCACCCCTCAATTTTGGAGAGTCGTACAGAGAGAGTTTGGTACTCAGGTCGAGTTGAGCACAGCGTTTCATCCTCAGACCGACAGGCAGTCGGAGCGTACTATTTAGATTTTGGAGGATATGTTGCGTGCATGTGTCATTGATTTTAGGGGTTCATGGGACGAGTTTCTTCCACTCGCGGAGTTTGCATATAATAATAGTTATCAGTCGAGTATCCAGATGGCTCCGTATGAGGCTTTATATGGTAGGAGGTGCAGATCTCTGATTGGTTGGTTTGAGCCGGGCGAGGCTAGGCTTTTGGGCACAGACCTGGTTCGAGATGTGTCTTTCATGGTTGGGGAGATGGTACTGCTGAAGGTGTCACCTATGAAGGGTGTTATGAGATTTGGGAAGAGGGGAAATCTGAGTCCCCGGTTCATTGGGCCATTTGAGGTGCTTCAGAGGGTTGGAGAAGTGGCTTATAGACTTTCCATGCCTCCCAGTTTATCGAGTATTCATCCGGTGTTCCATGTTTCTTCAGCACGGTTCAGCTCGAGGGTGATATGTCATATGAGGTACAGCCAGTGGCTATTTTGAGTCGTCAGGTCAGAAAGCTGAGGTCTAAGGATATAGCTTCCGTGAAGGTTGAGTGGAGAGGACAGCCGGTGGAGGATACCACCTAGGGGACCGAGCGGGAGATGCGGGAAAGATATCCTCACTTATTTGAGACTCCAGGTATGTTTCTAGACACGTTCGAGGACGAATGTTTGTTTAAGAAGGGAAGGATGTAACGACCCGGTCGGTCCTTTCGTGAGATTAGCCCCTTTACCCATTTCTTCTTTATCATATATTTCATAGCCTTTTTATGTTGTGTTGGGTCGGATGGTTTGAGTTCGGAGTGGTCATGGTGAGAACAGAGGTACTTAGCCTCTTGAAGTAGCCTTATAGTTGAAAAGTCAAACTGAGAGTTGACTTATTAATAAATGACCTCGGAATGCGGATTTTATGGTTCTGATAGCTTCGTTATGTGGTTTGGAACTTAGGAGTGTGTTCGAAATGAAGTTTTGATGTCTTGTGTATAGTTAGGCTTGAATTGGCAAAAGTTAGTTTTTGGCGATTTTCGGTCGGCGGTGGAAAATAGGCTATCGGGGTCGGAATGGAATTCCGAAAGTTAGAGAAGGTTCGTAATGTCATTTTGGGTATGTGTGCAAATTTTCAGGTCAATCGGATGTGTTTTGGTTGGTTTCGGCATCATTGGAGAAATTTAGAAGTTTCAAAGTTCATAGGATTGAATTTGATGTAATTTTGGTGTTTTCGTGTTCTTTTTGGTGTTTTGAAGGCTCTACTAGGTTTGAATGATGTTATGGGGTGTGTCGGTATCTTTGGTTGGGGCCCTGAGGGGCTCGGGATTGATTTTGGATGGTTAGCGGAGGTTTGAACTTGGGAAATTTGCAGCAAATAGATGCTGGTGTTAAGCTACTGGTGTGGCCGCAGGTGCGAAGGTCCAGGCGCAAGTGCGAAAAGAGGCTAGGCAGAAGGAGTCTGCAGGTGCAAAGAGTTGACCGCACCTGCGAAGCCGCAGGTACGCAAGAGGGACCGCAGGTGCGAGAATTGGACTGTTAGTGGGTTTTCGCGGGTGCACACCTAGGAGCGCAGGTGCGGGTCCGCAGGTGCGAGAAAAGGTCCGCAGGTGCGGATTAACTGGGCAGAACAGTATAAAAGAATGCCTCCACAAAATTTTGGTTATTTTTCCATTGTTGCATGCGGGTGGAGCTTATTTGAGAGCAAATTGAAGGTCTTCAAGGGTTTTCAGTGGAGGTAAGTTCCCAGACTATATAACTCGTTTCTATGCTATTTTGTTTCGGATTAGGCTTGAATTTGAAGAATTAAAGTGGAAAGAGTTGGGTAAAATGGGGAGGAAGATTGAAAATTCTTTTGGTGATTTGAGTGGGAAATTATGGTCCGATTGTGGAGTTTTTGGTATGTATAGAATCATGGGAGGATGAGGAGTGATGTAAATTTTATCGAATTCTGAGACATGGGCCCGGGGCTTGGGTTTGACCGAATTTCGAGAATTGTGTTAAATTTTGTATCTTTCGATTGAGTTTTGTTCCGTTAGCGTGTATTGATGATGTTAATCTGATTTTGGTTAGATTCGGAGCTTTTGGGAGCCGATTCGAGGGGCAAGCGCATCGCAGAGTAGCTTTTGGGCTGTTTTGAGGTAAGTAACGATTGTAACTCTAAACCTAAGGGTATGACACCCCGTTATCTATTATTGTGTTGATAAATGAGGTGACGCACATGCTAGGTGACGAGTGTGGGGGCATGCACTGGTAGGGATTGGGACTTGGTCCGTCCAGTAGCGACTATTGAGCTGCGTATTCAATTTGAAACCTTATGATATCCTGTATTTTAGAAATTTATACTTGTATATGGGATGTGAGCCATGATTGGGGCCTTGTGCCGACCTGTTTAGACCCTCAGGGGGTACTTTTACACTATTCTACCACTATCCTGTTAATAAATTGTGAACTCAGTCATTGTTTCCTAATTGTGGTTATTTTTACTGTTATCACACTGCTTTGAAAACTCTAAGAAGTATTTTGGGCTGAGCCCCGTGAGTTGAGATAAATTGCCCAAATGGCTTGTGAGGGTGAATGAGTCAGGCCGAGAGCCAAGTATGTGAGGATAGCTATGGATCGGGCTGCATGTGAGGATAGCTATGGGACGGGCTGCATGCCGCAGCAATATATGTGTTATAGATTATATGTGGGTCAGGTTGCACGCCGCAACAATATAGATTATATATATATATATATATATATGGATCGGGATGCACGTCGCAACAATATATGTTATATATATGGACGGGATGCACACTGCAGCAGTATACATATTGGATCGGGCTGCACACCGCAGCAAATATAGCGTTTGGGCTGAAGAAGCCCCTCCAGGATTCTGTATACCCCCAGTGAGCGCAGTCGACTATTATATAGATCGGGTTTCACGCCGTAGCAATATATATTATATATGTGGATCAGGTTGCACGCCGCAGCAGTATAAATATATATATGTATGTATAAATGTAGTGGAGCGGGTTGTTCGCCGCAGCAGATGTGTGTGTTCATGGTACTTATTGAGTACGAGTGTTAAGTGAGAGCATGAGATACTGATAGTGGAGTCACGAGTGACTGAGAGGCTTGCTTGAGAGGCTTTATTGTGAGTGATACTGTGCTCGAGGGGCTTATATTCTATGAAAATGTTGTTTTCACTCTTCTTTACACTGAGCCTCTGATAATAAATGTTGGACAAAAGTTTTCATACGAGATTTTTAAATGAAAACCGGGGTTTTTTTTGAATGATTCGGAATTGTAGATTTCTGACTTGATTTTCTCATTTCCACTGTTATTCATTATATGGATTTATATGATTTAAATGACTCGTCATTATACTCAAGTTTTTAGTTACATTGTTTACTTGCTGAGTTGGCGTACTCACGTTACTCCCTGCACCTCTGTGTGCAGATCCAGGTACCGGACCATCTCGCTAGTTGGTTTCCGAACGAGCTCGGAGTTGTCCGAGGATTGAGGCAGCTGCTCAGTGTCCCTAGCTCACCTCCTTTCCTTCCCTCAGATTATAGTTTCTTTTGGTCTTTTGTACCTCAGACTTTAGTTGTAGCAAGACATTGTTTTACATTGTACTTCCAGTCTTAGACGCTCATGACAGTTGACTCCAGGTTTTGGGGAAATGTGTATTTGTTTTATCTCTTTATGATATTCTTAAAATCTGCTAAATTTGGGGAAATTATGGAATATATTGATAATCTGAAATGGTTGGCTAGCCTAGTTCCACGATAGGCTCCATCACGGCCGGCTTAGGATTTGGGGTCGTGACAGTTCGCCTCGGCGGTAGCATATAACACTCTCTTATAGGATCAGGTCATTAGCCTCGGTAGTATCATGTAACACACTCTTATGGGATCGGGTCGTTCGCCTCGCAGAGTAACATATTCTTTATGGGATCTGGCCGTTCACCTCGGTATTATCATGTATCATATTCTTATGGGATTAGGTCATTCGCCTCGATAGGATTATGTATCACA
The DNA here is from genome assembly GCA_005239505.1 of Nicotiana paniculata. Lineage (NCBI taxonomy): Eukaryota > Viridiplantae > Streptophyta > Magnoliopsida > Solanales > Solanaceae > Nicotiana > Nicotiana paniculata. The sequence continues at coordinate 61,685 of ML335124.1, read as the reverse complement.
CTCTCATAGGATCGGGCTATTCACCTCGATAGTTCTATGAAACACTCTTATGGGATCGACTCGCTCGCCTCGGCAGAATCATGCGAAATACTTGATAAGAAGTCACATACTCATGAGTTTCCTTCCTTGAGATGTGACCGTTGATTTGGTGTTGATCGTTACGTATTTCATTTGAGGAGGTCCCCGATAATTAATGACTTTGTGTTCACTATTCAGTTGTAGACCATATAATTTGACTATATTTGTTCTCATTGTTTACTTACCATGTTTCATACTTGTCTACCTTATTATATTTTATTTAGTGGACCACTTGTAAGTGTCAATGTCGACCCCTCATAATTACCTCTTTGGGGGTAAGTTAGATACTTACTGGGTACGTGTTGATTTACGTACTCACGCTACACTTTTTCATTGAATGTGCAGGTATTGAGGCATGTACATTAGGTGGTCATCCTGGTTCATTGCAGTAGCTGCTGAGGGGACTTTATGGTGAGTTGCATTCTATACTATGATTCACAGCACACTACGATTCGTAGCACACAGAGTCTCCATCTTATTCACTTATTATATCTTGTCTATTTTATATTCTAGACAGATGTTGTGGTAGTGTTGTATTGTTCTGGTAGATGTTCATGCTCTTGTGACATCGGGTTTTGGGAGGTTCCTAGTGGATGTTCATTATTTTATTTCACGTTATTATTATCACTTCACTTTATGATTTATTCATATTCGGAAATTTGGTAAAGAAAACAAACATGTTTCTATGAGTGCTAGACTTTATTCAATTTATTTGTGGAATTCCTGATTTTAAAATTTTAAAATGGATAGTTAAGTGGAGTTTCATGCATTGGCTTGCCTAGTAGGATAGTTGGCGCCATCACAATGTATTATGGTATTTGGGTCTTGACAAATGATTTTGTTGATGAGATAGACTTACCTATGTGGAACTGATACCTCATGTTTTGTTGAGTTGTCAGTAGCATATTAGATTGATGTGATAAGGAAGTTGTCATCGTGCATTGATATCTTTGATTCTTGAAAGGTTCTCTTGAACATGTCTAGTTGGTAAAGTTTGTTTATTGCCCCATCCATATTGTGCACCTTCACTGCTAATATTCTTTATTCTGTAAGTGTCTATCTAGAATATTTTCTCTGTATTATACATGTTATTGAGCTGCACATGTTCCGTTAAGTGAGTATCTCTTGACTTAAAAACCTCGTCGCTAATTCCTTGAGGCTCGTCAAGATACTTACTGAGTATATGGGGTCGGTTAATCTTCTGCATCTTGCGTATATATTCTGCAGCTAAGTAGCGGTGGAGTTTGAGAGCCTTACATTGGAGATGTACCAACGTGCAAAATTCATGCTACCTTTTGTTCATGGTAGTTATGGATTTAATATCTTCTTATGTAACTTTCAAACAGATATTGTATTTATTCCTTTCACCAGGTTTGTAAAACTAAAGTATAGGGGCTCATAGCATATACTACTAGTACTTGGGGTAGTTTTATTCAATTTTGTTGCAGTTTTATTAATATATTGATGATTTCTCATTGTAGTAGTAAATTATACTGTTTGGATTACCTAGAAATGTTGGATTAGATGCCATCACGACTTGACGGGGTTTTGGATAGTAACAAGTTGTTATCAAACCTCTAGGTTCATAGGTTCTACGAGTCATGTGCAAGTATCTAGTAGATTTTTATGGATCGGTATGATGATGTCCATACCTATCTTCGAGAATTTACATCGCATCTTGGAAAATTTCCTTCTTTTTTTCCTTAATGTGCGACCTTGTTTCAACTTGGAACCTGTATCTTCCTTTCTTCATATTCACTCGTACGTGATGTTTCACATTCGTTATCAGCTTTGTACCGACGACTTGTGATACTGCGGATGGACTACGGGGGCTATGGATGCTCGATCATCGTCTCTATGTGTTGTCCAGGTTTAGATGTAGATGTGTTGGTAATTCTTTCAATTGTTCATTTGTGGTATGAAGCAGATTCTTGTATTTGGTAGATGAGTACGGACTCAAAAAATTGATTGCATAGTGGTTGTGACGGTAGTAGGGTCATTGAGAGATACCAGTTTGAGGTTAAGCATGTGGGTTATCTCCTACAAGATGGTCTGAGGTTGTGTTACCCTTATGATGTTCCTGTGAAGAGTTTTCCTTCTATCCAGTGGGATGTATGTGCTACGATTGGAGTTCGGATCATTTAAGGAGGTTCACTCGACTATTGCGAGGATGAGTATGCACTTGAAAAAGTCTTTAGAGTGTTTTATGATTATTGATTACATGAGTTTATGAAGAATTCAGTTGGATAGCAGAACAAGATCATGGCATTTATGAAGGAAGAATAATATAGCTATTATGGCTTCGAGCCAAGTCAGGGAGTCTACTATCGGAGTTCAAATTGCATGGTCATGTGTTATTTTAGTTGGACTGAGGCATACTTATGGATTAGTTATGACTTAAAGAAGTTGATTTCGAGGATTACTCGAGCAAGGAAATTGTCAGATGCATGATTAATACACTTTTTGGATATATGAAAATCTTGGAATGATTCGAGTTTGATATTTGTTATGGATGTAATGTTCAAGGAAACTATATCGCTTGGTTGCTTCTTTTTGGATAGTCATGTGGTGGTGGAGCACTAGTTGTTCGATGCATATTGGTAATGCATCAATGATTGGAACGAAGTGAATGACTATCTAGTTGGTTCTTATGAGTTCAAGATTCATATGTGGTATTTAATGATTCTCGAATTTGTGTGGGGCTAGGACTTGAGATCTGTGTTGGATGGTGTCAAGACGTGCGATACTTCTATATTATTATTGACTCTACATGGAAGTATTATGGAGATGCAAGAAAAGACTTCAAATTCACTAAAGGCCTTCTAGAGAGAGCATTTTGAATTGAGTTACTTTTGGATTTGGCAGTCTGCGTGACTTGGTTGAGTTAGAGGGAATAGGTTCTAATGATTTGATGATGTGTAAATGGGTTCTAAAGAGTTTGCGATGGTCTGGACATGACTTGTGGTTGATGTACTTTACAGGCATGGGGGGTTCGTTATGGGTTGTGATTTTGTCCTTCGAAATTGAGTTAAGTGGAAGGTTTTCGGTTGATGGGATCCCTATCCTACTTGTGATTCAGAGGTGATAACAGAATTCTCGTGTTTTCGTATGTTAGCATGATAGATGTAATGCACTGTGTGGGATTGAGAGTTACAATTACAAGGTTGCGGTTTATTGTCGAAGGGAAGGTCATGAGTTCTAGATAGCACAAGAAATTTTAGTTTTTTAGGAGGATGTTAGCACTACCTTTTATCGCCTGAGAAGGGTGTGTGTGTTAGGAGACGCATTGTGCATAGATTTGCAGATACTTGACTAATATTATGGTAGTCGCTTGATTGTTGGCTGTTGAGATTCATGTTTTCCTATATGGCACAAAAGATTTATGTGAGTATTTTCCATGAGATGATTGTGTATGAGTGATATGTCAGTCATTTTAGTGGTGGAGTTAGGATCAGATATGGAGATTCATGTATACTTAAGGTTTAGAGACTGGATGTTCTTAGAGGAAGATTATTTCCTTGGTTGTGGTCAGTGGAGATATGTTAAGAGTTATACAGGACTTTTGGAAGGTTATTTACCTATTTTAGGATGATCGGAATTGAATTGGGGGCCCATTGGTAGGCCTAATGAGAATATGCATCCTACATCAGATCGGGTTTGCTCACTTTTGTGCATCCTTTACTGTGGGTGTGTCATCGCGCGGAGAGGATGTTATACGTGCCCCGATTTGTTTCATGTGTTTCTATCTTATGCTATGATGGGTTGTGAGATTGCTTGGCTATTCACACGTATGATGTGGTTCTATTTAGGCCTGGTGGCGAGATTTGGAATGAGATGGCTCTTGGGATGTTGAGTCGCTTACTGGACCTTAGTCATGGTTTTCCTATTGGTGGTATATTTTGCTATTCATTTCTCTATGGTTATGATCATGCATTTTGTGTGTTTGCTATTGATACACATATAGTTGTTGATTGTGAGCATTATGCACTACAACATTTTAGGCCTTTAACCACACCTGAAAAGTGTGGCCTGAACTATCAAAAAGTGTGGCCTTTGATCAAAGGCTACACTTTTGACCTAAAGCAACGATTTTTCAGGAATGACCTAAACTAGCGTAACATTTTTCCTACAGCAATACTTTACAAGTGTTGTCTTAGTAGCCACGCTCGAAAAGCGTGTGCTAAAGAGTAACAAGTAGTACACTTGTAGTACCCTCTTTGGCAACGCGTTTCGTGTACAATGGCAAACACATTAATAGTGTGGTGTTAGTTACTCTTTAAGTCACACTTTTCTAGTGTAGCTCCTAAAACAACACTTGTAAACCGTAGGTCTTGCTGCTATATAGGTCACAAATTAACCAATCCCTATGGCCACACTTTTAAAGTGTGAAAACTTTTTCTAAGCTATAAAGCACTTTATATATATATATATATATATATATATTCAAGCATGCTTTTATGATAAAGAATTTTTTTTTTATATATTCGATAATCACATCAAGTATGAAGATCTCAAGCACTCAATTAACTGAAAGATAACAAAAGAATAATTCGAACGCATATACTTGCAATTAACTTGAAAAATGAATAAATCTTGTGTGTAATACATCACCGGTTAAAGCATATTTCTTCAAGGTGCATGCTAGAAATTAACTTTAACAAATCAGCCATAATTATTATAGTATTAGGAATAACAAAAATTATAATTGTCCAAGGTCTTCATCATTAAACTCCAACAGATCAATTGCCTTTTGACTTCCATTTCCAATTTGCTCACCAAAACATTCCTACAAATTCAAAATAAAATTAGTAATTTCATATAAATCAATAACATGCAAGTGGAAACTTAAAGTAATGTGGAAGAGTTTTCCCCTTGAAAATTTAAATACCATGCTAGTAGGGTAGTCTTTCTTCAATATTCATTAGTATTCCAATTAGTTGTATTTTTGCATTGTCGTTAGCACTTTCTTTATGCTTCTATGAAAAATACATATCGAATAGAAGGGAAAAAATGAAAGATACATCCAAATTTCAATTAGGCATGTCTATTACAGGAAGACGAATATTTAAAAGATGTCAAATTGTTCATATATACCAGCATTTAATATGCATAAAAAGATTATAATTAAAGATAATATAGTATATTATACAAATTATAACACTGATATATCCACATTCCTATGTGCATTCTCCAAGGGCTAGATACCCCAAATGACCAGAAATACAAAACAGTACAGAAACATTATGTAGAGATGCAGAATTTTTTTGAAACACTATGCAGAAACACCTAATAATAATAAAAGAAAAAGAGCATGTTACTACAATAAAACTTGCTTAAATACTTCAGGTAATATTATGGTGATATTATTACTCCTAGGGGTGTGCATTCGAATCGATTTATCGATAAATCGAATCGATTATTTGTTATCGATTTATCGATATCGATTTATCGATTTCGATTTCGATTCCGAAAATTTTCTTATCGATTTCGATTTTGTTCACTTCGCTTATCGATTTATCGATAAATCGATAAGAAATAAAAACTTTTTTTTTTTGTCGTGGTTTCCTTTACCCTAAATTATTATTTCTATTTCCTCTACCCTTATTATTTTCCCTACCCTATTATTTCCTTTCCTCTTCACGACTTCACGTCACTTCTGCCTCAAGATTTTCCCCTACGGCCTTACCCTCCTGCATCTTTAGAGCTGAACTGTTGAAGCCTCAAATTTTCTTCACTCAAAATTCCTCCTTTCTCGGTTTCTTCCACAGATCTGGTAATTCTCTATCTCCAAATGGGTTCTCTCAGTAAGTTGATTGTAATTTGGTAGAAGTTCTTTTGGTCAGTTAGGTAAGGAGCTGAAGAATAATTAGTCTGCCTGAATTAAATCAATTAATCGTAGTATCATTTGGTATGATACAGTAATGATTAGTCGTCTATCTCTATTAGCTATCCACTATTTATACATGTTTTACACATAGTATACATATATTAAATAAGGGTACTAAACATGACAACATCGCTTAGAGCTAGCAAATTTTCTTATTGGTGGAATCCCGCAAATTTTCTTATTGGTGTAATCGATAACCGAATCGATAAGCCCCAAAAATCGATAAACCGAAATCGAAAAAATCGAAACCTTATTGAAATGATAACGATAAGCATATGTACAAATCGATAATCGATAAGTAATTATCGATAAGGATCAAAATCGAATCGATAAATCGAATACACACCCCTAATTACTCTAGGTACTTCCCTTTCACTTCTCTGGTTGTATAGTTCAAAAGTAGAGGACTTAGACTTCTTTTCATATATTCTAATATGATGCACTATGGTTCTTCATGTTACAATATTTACTTGAGGCACGAGAAATAGTAACCAAATGCTTTAAATTTAGGGGACCAAATAAGATCAAAATGTTTATATATGCAGCTTTAGATTTTAATAAAATAGAGTCAAAAGCAACCAATCTAGTACCTTCTACCAATACCAAAAGGGACAATCTGCATATATAAAGTAAACAGAGAAGAAAGTATCAAAAACAAAAAATGAATATTAAAGCTGAAGTTTCTAGCGTACCGTTAGTTGTTAATCAACCAATTGACTGGACGACTTTTCTAGCTGAACATGTACAAACATTCATCAATTGAATTAGCGAAGCCCAAGAAATATTGAACACCATCAGTATACTCTTTGCTACACCTTGGTAGAGCCATCCAGCCTTAGGACAGGACATTTGAAAACCTAAAAATCAATGGTGAAATTAGATTTGGGAATAGATATTCTTTTAAGTGATAGTAGTCTATAATTACATATTTTAGTCACTTATTGCGCTATAATTTACTGCACTTTAATTGAGGTTGAGCTTTAATCACTAGTGTTTTCTACTAATTTATATTTTATGCCTTGTAGGAGTGATTTCGAGCTATGTAAATGTTATGGAACAAATTCGAGTTATTTGAAGATTCAAAGTCTTAGTAAAATCCCAAGGGATTAAGTTGAGATCGCGTTTGGGGGTTGAAAACCACATCTGGATGTCAAAAAGTCAAGAAAACGTTGGACTCTGAGAAAACAACACACCCGCGGTGCGTGGGGCAGCGGGTGGCGCACCGTGCTTGTACATTTCTTCTGCATGTTGAAATTTCAAGCTCCCTGATAAACTCCACAAGCACCCCGCGGGTAGCGTCGCCTCATGCGGTGCGGCTGTGCATTTTTCACAGAGCTACAATCCTATTTCGGCAAGGAGAAGGTTGTTTCGTTTAGGCTCGACGTTACTTGCTATATATACGTGGGAAAACATTATTTTAGCGACTTTTGACACATCATAGACCTAAGGAATCTAAGGAGGAGGTGAAGAAGCAAAAGCACAAGGATTTTATCATTCAATCCTCACTCAAAACAAGAGCTTGAATTGTTTTAGGTTTTCCTTTAACTTAAACATATTTGTTATGAATGACTCAATATTTATGGAATAGTTCTTTTTAGGGTTTGATGCATTTGGTATATTGATATATGGTTGAGGATTATAACTCTAGTTTATGTATTGAATCGTTTTGGATGTTTTAAGAGTTGCACCTATATTCACTAGTTCATGTAATCGAGAGAGGCATAACTTGTGATATATTTATGTTATATTTTGTTGGTTGAATTCATTAATTCTTCTTAGTTATCGAAAGAGGCTAGTTAAAATAGTGATTAAACCTAGTTAGGAGAATAATCGAGGGAGGTTCTCATAAAGACCAATCCACTACGAATTCTTGCATATCTTCACGTGCTTAAAATTGGTCCATCTTGTGAGGTTGAGACTTAATTGAGAGAGAAGTTTATACTAATCAATTAAACTAATAACCAAGTGAATTCGAGAGACTCACTTGAAAAGTAAAAGTGAATTATCTAGAGTTAGATCCCAAACATTTATCTTGCACATATCTTATCAACCCTATCTTCTCCCATTAATATCTTCCTTTGCTCATTACTTGTGTTGATTGTCATTAGTCACTAGTTTAGACTCGAGTTAATATTAGGTTTTAAACCGTATAAATCTAAATTGTTGATCATCTTGGATAGTAATCTAGCTATAAACTACGAAAATATTGATTAACTCCAATCCCTGTGGATACGATAGTATATTTTACTATATTCGACTAGCGAGTATATTTTTTAAGTGTGTGTTTTGAGTTCGTCAAATTTTGGCGTCGTTACCGGGGATTGGGAATCAATAGTGTTTTAAATATTTTGTAGTGCTAATCCAGGAATTTTCCTTTTACTTTATATTTATGTTTTTATGTTTTGGTGTTCCTTGACTGTGCGCATGCTACAGGTTTGATTGGTACATGGCTCGATCGTCTTGGAAGGAAGTGCTAACATACAAACTAGAAATTGAAAAACAACTGCGACAGTTGAGGAAATAAAGAAATCTCCCCAAGAATACAGAGAAGGTTGAGAAATCCTCAACCAAAGAAACTATGGCTGGAGATGATGATGATAATGTAGATTTGGCTGTGAGTGAGGAAACCTAACAAAGAGAAAAAGCTGCTCAGGATGCTGAGGAAGAAGCTCTTCGAGATGAACAAATTGTCTACGAAGAGGAGAGGGCTCGGAGAATTTCCCAAAATCAGACTTTGGTTCCAGACCAGTTCAAAAATTTAGCTCCCGGTGCTGGGAGACCACTTGGCCATTATGCTAGACCGGTCTAAAACTAAGGTTTATCAAGTGTTAGATCACCTCCAGTTGTAGCTAATAATTTCGAGTTGAAGTAAGGGTTGCTTCAAACCCTTCAAAGTTGTTGTGTCTTCATAGGAAAGCCAAACGAAGATCCAAACAACCATCTAATGGACTTCAAGGAGATTATGAACACCTTTCAATACAATAGTGTGTCACAAGATGCAGTTTATTTAAGGGCATTCCCCTTCACACTCAAAGATAATGCAAATCATTGGATTCGAAGCTTGCCTAATGGATCAATTAGAACATGGGAGGAGATGACCAGAAAATTTCTTCATAAATATTTCTAATCAGCTAAGACAGACAAGTTTAGAAGAGAGATCCATAACTTCTTCCTGAACGAGACTGAAACTATGTTTGAAGCTTGGGAGAGGTTTAAGGAGATAGTGTGAAAGTGTCAACATAGCGGAATTGAACTTTGGATAAGACTCCAGGACTTTTGGGATGGATTGACATCGAACTCAGGTAGAACATTGAGCAATGCAGCTGGAGGCCCGTTGATGGAAAAGATTCCGGAGGAGATAGTCACAATTCTGGATGAGTTATCTGAAGATGCAAATCAGTGGCCCTCTGAAATTGCTAAAAGAAGAAGATCAACTGGTGTTCACCAAGTTGATACTAACACATATGTGCAAGTAAAGCTTGATGCCATGTCCAAATAAATAAGGAAGTTGACCTTAGCTTCGATACATAATGAGCCTCATGCAACATGTGACATATGTGGAAGAGGACACCCTACTCATGAATGTCAAGCCTCAACTGAGGAAGTTAATGTTGTTGGGAATTATAACTTCAATGCAATGGGTCAAAAGCACCCCGGTTTCTAATGGAGTTGACCTGGGGGGGTACTACAAATGCATGACAACAAAACAACCCCAGATTTTAAAGACAAGGAGCTCTGGGTTTTGTGAATCAGTCGAGGCTGTCGTTTCAGCCTCAACATCCAATTTAGCTTGAGTTAGAAGATCTAATGAAGTCCGTCATTGTCAAGAAATATGAGAGATTAGATTCTCATGGTGCAACTATCAATGAACTTGGCACATGTTTGTGAAGCTTGGAGAAGCAGGTGGGAAAAATTGCAAACATATTATTGAGAGAATTCTAGAACCTCTCCCAGCTGATACTGAGAGAAATCCCAAAGAAACAGTGAATGTTGTAACATTGAGAAATGGGAAAGTGTTGGAAGATCCCACTTCAATCCAAAAAGATGTGATACCTGAAAAAAGAAAGTGGGAAGGAGCTGAATATTGAAGATGATAAGAAAAAAGAGGCAATAAGGGAATAGAGAGAAAGAAGGAGGAGGAAACTTCGAGAAGGGAGGAATCTAACGAAGAGAGCAAGCACATACCTGCTCTACCTTTTCCCCTAAAGCTCTATAGAGAAAATCTGGACAAGCAATTTGAGAGATTTCTAAATATGCTGAAGCAAGTTAATGTAAACTTTCCATTCACAGAAGTGTTCTCACAAATGTCAGCTTATGCCATGTTCTTGAAGGAGATCCTTGAAAAGAAGAGGAAGATAGAAGAGACCTCAGTGTCAAGCTCACAGATCATTGCAGTGCAATATTGCCAAATAAACTCCCACAAAAGTGTGAAGATCCGGGGAGTTCTAGGATACATTGTTCTTTAGGCACTCTTAACTTTGATAAATCTTTATGTGATTCTGGTGCCTAAATAAATCTAATACCTTTGTTTATTTAAATGAAACTGGAGATGAGATTGGAGAGATAAGGGCAACACTAATATCTTCGCAGTTGGTTGACCAAAAGACTTTGATACCCGAGGGGATAGTGGAAGATGTTTTGGTTCAGGTAGACAAGTTTGTATTTCCTGTAGATTTCATAGTGGTGAATATGGAGGAAAACAAGGAGTTCCCCTTCATCCCGGGAAGACTATTTTTAGCAACGGGTAGAGCTATACTGGATATGCACGATAGGAACCTCATGCTTAGAGTGGGTGAGCAGACTGTGACTTTTGAGATGAATGTAGCAACTAGGGTGAAAAAGGAGAAACCAGCTGCAAGTGTTGAGTGGAAGGTGAAAAACTTGAAACAAAAAGCTGCAGTGATTGAGAAAGATAAGTGTGGGGTGTATCCCAAGAAGGCTGAGAAGAAGTTGTCTGCGTGGATGTGTGCACTAGTTCGGGCGCGTGGAATGGAGCCCGACTTCGACTTAAACCCTGACTAGAGATTCAGGGAAGTTTCCTCTATCTTATGCTTTTTAATTGTCTGCCATGGGGACATGCCACAACTTAAAGTGTTGGGTGGGGGATAATTGTATGTTGTATGTATATGTGTAAGTTTTTGCATTTTAGTAGTTAGAAAACATTGAAAATAACATAATTTTTTTGACTTTTCTCGATGAGGGATATCATTCTATGGGTTTCTTGAGAGATTAAAGTTGAAAGAAAAAGGCAAAAAGATTTTCGTTTGTTAGATAGTGTAACAATTTCCCCTTGGTTTTTCTTTGTGCCATGGTTCTTTTCCAAGGGTTTTGTTTGAACTGGGTGTAGTGAGTTTTTATTTTTGTTAGGTGTAGAAAACCTTATGCGATGATTTGAATTGAAGAAATATTTCTTGACATGCCTTGAAACTAGTGAGTGCTTTAGTTGTGAGCAGTGGAGGACGCACGTTGTGGCAAGTGGGTTCAACTGAACCCACTTCATCAAAAAATAATACTGTGTATATGTATAAATTAGGATTAAAGTTGCGTAAATTTTGTATAAATATTTTATTTGAACCCACTTCACAACTACTATTTTACGACTAAAGTTATGTACTTCTAAGATTGAACCCGCTTGCACAAAATTCTGAGTCCACCACTGGTTGTGACGCCTAGGCTTAGTTTTTTACTCTTGTATAAGTACCTTAAATTGTATGGTCTTAACTATGCTTAACTGCTTTAGCTAGAGTGTCTTGATATTCCAATCCTGAGTGAGTTATGTTCCAAGTGTGTGTGAGGTTTTGTGTTATTCTGTGTATTGCATTTGATGTCTAAAACTTGCCCCGTCTGTTTGCAAAGCGAAATAGTAGTTTTATTCAGCCTAGGAAGTGATAGAGGCATTTATTTCTTGAGCCAGATATATGTTTTTACCCACCTAATTGTTATGTATCTTAGTTAACCCCGTCGAGCCTGTAGTCATGTTTTATTTGGCAACCACATTGCAATCCTTACCCATTTGTTTGAGTTGACCATCTATTTAAGCCATGTACTTCTCATGACCACTTGAAATTATTATGAACTTTGTAAAAGTTGAAGTGTGGGGTGGTTGGTTTGGCTTTTGAGTGGAACTAATGAAATAAGGAGAAAGGTGCATTGTTTTGAAAAAGTAAGAGCCACTTGAATTGTAAAAGAAAGAAAAAAATAGTTGTATTGTTGTGAAAAAAGATTCATTGATAAGTGGTAACTCTTGATGTAATCGTGCTTAAAAAATTAGGGAGTTAACATATATTGATGTGAAGGTGGATATATGGTTCGACATAAGTGTGGGGTTTTGAACAATGAAGTGTATGTATTAAAGTGCTTAGGGAGGTGTAGTCACTCTTATATCTAATTGTATCTTACCCATCCCGCGGCCTACATTACAACTAATTAAAGTCATACTTGATCCTTGACCGAATGAGCAATTAGTATAGTAGTACACTACGGGCAAGCCTATGGTGCATCTTTTGTGGAATATGAATGTTTTTTCTGAGAGTGATTGAATTCTTTCTATCTTGAGTTCCTAATCGTTCTAAAATTTTATTGTGTGTGGAAATAATCTCTATTGTTGTGTGAGGGCACTTGAATCATGAAGGAAGGTAAGGTTGGTGACCTCTATGTTAGAGTAAGTGAGCGAGTACTGAATAATATGTGGTACTTGTGAGTCAAATTTTGAGGTGAGGATGTTACGTTAGATTGCTTAGTCTATTTTAAATATTCTTGGTGTAGTAAGTTTGGAGAGTTATTTAAAAAGGTCGTGTTTATATGAAGTGTATTTTGCTTGATCGAGGACAAGCAATGGTGTGAGTCTGGGGTGTTAATGGTAGGCTATAATTACGTGTTTTAGTCGTTTATTGCATTTTAATTGAGTTTGAGCTTTAATCGCTTAAGCTTTTCACTAACTGTGTTTTATGCCTTGTAGGAGTATTTTTCGATCTATTTAGATGTTATGGAACGAATTCAAGCTTTGAAGTCTCAGTAAAAGCCCAAGGGATTAAGTCGGGATCGCGTTTGGGGGTCTAGAACCACATCTGGATATCAAAAAGTCAAGAAACACCCGACTCTGAGAAAACAACACACTCGCGGCACATGGAACACTGCAGTTGTACATTTACGACGCCTGTTGAAAGTTCAAGCTCCCTGATAAACTCCACAAGCACCCCGTGTGGCGTGTCTCCCCATGCGGCACGCTTGTGTTGTTTTTACAGAGCTACAGTCCTATTTCGACAAGGAGAAGGCGATTTCGTTTGGGCCCAGCCCTACTTGGTATATATACATAGGAAAATATTATTTTAGGGACTTTTGACACATCATAGACCTAAGGAAGCTAAGGAAGAGGTGGAGGAGCAAAAGCACAAGGATTTCATCATTCAATCCTCACTCAAGACAAGAGTTGATCGTTTTATGGTTTGCTTTAACTTAAACATATTTGTTATGAATTACTCCATCTCTATGGAGTAGATCTATTTAGGGTTTGATGGATTTAGTGTATTGATATTTGGTTGAGGATTGAAACTCTAGTTTATGTATTGAATCATTTTTGATGTTTTAATCATTGCATCTATATTCACTAATTCATGTAATCGAGAGATGCATAACTTGTGATATCTTTGCATTATATCTTGTTGGTTGAATTCATTAATTCTTCTTAGTAATCAAAAGAGGCTAGTTGAATTGTTGATTAAACCTAGTTAGAAGGATAATCGAGAGTGGTTCTCCTAAAGATCAATCCACTACGAATTCTTGCATATCTTCACGTGCTTATAATTGGTTCATCTTGTGAGGTTGAGACTTAATCGAGCGAGGAGTTTCTACTAAACAATTGAGCTAATAACCAAGTGCATTCAAGAGACTCTCTTGAACAGTTGAAGTGAATTATTTAGAGTTAGATCCCAAACATTTGTCTTGCACCTATCCTAATAACCCTATCTTCTCCCATTAATATCTTCCTTTGCTCATTACTTGCGTTGATTGTCATTAGTCAATAGTTTAGACTCTTAGTTAATTTTAGTTTTTAAATCATATGAATTTAAATTGTTGATCATCTTGGATAGCAATTTAGCTACAAACTAAGAAAATATTATTTAACTCCAATCCCTATGGATAAGATATTATATTTTACCATATTCGACTAGCTAGATATTTAAGTATGTGGTTTGCACTCGTCATTAAGCAATAACTATATTTAACAAATAGATCGTAAAACTTAAGATTAACTTTTTCAAAATAGGGTGATTTATAGTAGAGTAATAAGAAAATAAAAAGAATAGGAATCTCTTACCTAGTCATGATACTTATTTATGCCAAACCTAACTTCAAGTATACCATGGATCTTCCCGAGTGTTGACTAATTTTGGCGGAGAAAAGAATCAATAGTAGAATTCAATACAAAAATACTAACATGAATACCTCTGTATCCAATTTTCCATAAACAAGACCTCTCGTAACAATAAAGCATGTGTTGAAATGTAAATTTTAACATTTAGAGGATAACAAAGATAAACACATATATTCCCTACAGCTTAATAAGAATTTACAACTGTATTAATTTTCTCCAGTGCTTAATTAGCATAATTAACAAATGCACACCAGAAATTTTATATGGTTGGTTAATATTTATTTATAAATAATGACACAATGTTAAAAGAAAAGTAGTGATTTCTAGATCAGTATTGGTAAAGATAACATAATCACAATTTATTACCCACTGAATCCTAAGAAAAAACGAAACATACACAAATTTCTTTGATGTCGAAGGTTTTAGGAGTCAGCGTGAATCTCTTTTAACAACTGAACTGAAAAACTTATTTTTCTCATAAAACTCTCATCGTCATGATTGCACAATTGCAAGAAGAGATCTTCAGTCAGGGTCGTGTTCATGGACTTATGTGGGTCGAGGTGGCAAGGGATCACTCATGGTTACGAGTATGATGAGTTCATTCAGCTAATTGATAGCTTTGGAGCGACTCTTGGTACGTTCGGGGACAAATATATGTTTAAGTGGGGCAGAATGTAATGACCCGACCGGTCATTATGACTACTAGATCTAACATCAGTGTTCCAAGACCTCCCACAGATTCGTTTGTTGTTTATTAATTTGCGTGTGTGATCCGACCCTTTTCCGAAAGGTTTTTACGTAAGATTTTGAAGAAAATGTGATTTTTTACTTTTAAAATGACTAAAGTTTACCACGGTCAACATGTTTAGTATACAACCTCGGATCGGTGTTTTTACAATTACTGTAGGTTCGTATGATAATTTTGGACTTGTAGGTATGATTGGTTTGGGTCCCGGGTGACCCAAGAGAATTTTGGCGCATAATGTGAAAACTAGAAAATTTGGTTTTAAACTTGAAAATCTTGAGTTTTAATGATGATTCTTATTATTTGAAGTTATTTTGATGAATTTGAGGTGGAGAGAAAGTCTGTATGATGTTATTACACTTGTGTGTGTGTTTAGTTTGGAGCCCGAGGGGCTCGGATGAGTTTTGAATGCTTAGTGGATTAATTTTTTGCTTAAAAGGAATGTTGGTGCATCAGGTTTGCAGGTCTAGCATTTGCGAGAACCGGCTCGCAAATGCGAGCCTCGCAAATGCGGTGCTGGAGGGGTTGGGTCTGCTTCACTTATGTGAAGTTATTTCCGCAAGTGCGATGATGGAGGATCTCGCATTAGCGACTTGAATGTCGCATTTGCAACTGTGAAGAATTTGGGGCAGACTGGCATTTACGAGGTTTTGTCCGCATTTGCGGACTGCCCTGGGTTCGCATATGCAATTATTTCATTGCATTTACAATATCAGCAGGCTCAGATACGTTTCGCTTTTGCGAAGAGTTGATTGCTTTTGCGACCATCGCAATTTCGAACTAGGTTTCGCAATTGCGATATCTGTAGCTAGGTAATTTGTGGGGATTTCGGGACTTAACTTATTTTTCACTCTTTTCTCAACTCTAAACACTGTAGAGGCAATTTTGGAGATATTTTTCTTCCCAAATGCATGGGTAAGCATCTTTAACTAGTTTTCAATAAATTTCAATTACTTTTTCATGATTCTTAACATCAAATCTAGGAATTTCAAAGTAGAAATTGAGATTTTGGGTAGAATTAGGGATCTTATAAAATTAAGATATAGACCCTAAATTGAGGTCAGATTTCAAAACAAACTTCATATTCGGGATCGGGGGTGAATGGGTAATCGGGTTTTGTTCCCAATTTTGGATTTTGACCTAGCAAGATCGGGGTTAACTTTTGTTGACTTTTGAGATTTTGGCCAAGAGTGAATGACGCGCCCCCCTTTTTCCTCGAGTGCTCCTTTCGAGGCCCGGTTGAAAGGGGTTTATGACATTGGTTGAGACAACTCGTTCCTTTTGGGAAAGGGGTTTGCATAGTATGAAGAGTCGCCACCTAACGATTTTAACGGTGCGTTAGGTCACCCAAGGGGTTCAATTACAACTACATTACTAACAGGAGATTGGGTAAGGGAT
This sequence comes from Nicotiana paniculata, assembly GCA_005239505.1. Taxonomy (NCBI): domain Eukaryota; kingdom Viridiplantae; phylum Streptophyta; class Magnoliopsida; order Solanales; family Solanaceae; genus Nicotiana; species Nicotiana paniculata. Next base: position 45,203 of record ML335124.1, on the reverse strand, counting down.
TGAAATTATCCTAAGGGGAAGGTGTTAGGCACCCCTCAGGATCCACAAGTGTGGTTCCCAGCCAAATGGTTTCTGTGAATTTGTATGGCTTAGCAAACAAACAAATAAAGGCTCAAATAAGAAGGGGTTTAAGTCTTAAGCATGCAGATATTTGAAAACAGTAAAGAAGGTTATCTTTTAAAAGAATTACAATCTAAGCGTATAAAGGGTATCCTAGGTTTATAATAATATGGATCACATCAATGCAATACCCGGTAATCACTCCTCGAAGAGGGGCTACACGTGGTATTAGCGCACCGGTCATCATATCCATATTCTACCCTTTCCCACCCCGTGAAAGCAACTAAATTGAGTGTTGGTCTCGACCTCTATTGCATGTTGTTACCCGTCCCTTCCTATCAGTCCCGGCTGAAATTAGGACTCCTATCCTAATGGAGGTGCTAGGCAGACCCTCATGTTTTAAAGGTGAAAATGCTAAGGCGACATACAATGAACAAGTAGAACTGCAGATAAAGGGGGTAGCACATAAACAGGAAAGGGCTCAAAGACCTCCACAAACAGTGCACATAAACAACATGTCTCATACACGACTAAGGTCCAGATTCAGATCCTACACATGGTGTCTAAGTGATAGTAACAAAGACAGATTCATTGCATAACTCAGAGAGGAAGTCTTAACCAAACTTGCCTACTGGTTTTAAGCATGCTGACAGTTGAACACTAATCACAAAGGACAGTTCTGGTTTTATTTTTTAAGTCGATTACCTAAGGCTTGCCTAGGTGTAGGATAACATGCAACAGTTATTCAGATTTGTTAACGACTCTAGGTTGTTTATAGCTAATAACATGCAATTCTAGGTGTTGAAGATGTGCAAGGACTAATTACCAGTTGTTTAGAACAGGGGACTGTTTTAGATATCTGTATTGAGACTAAGTGAAGTTAAATGAGTATGATCTTATAGCATGATGTCTAATGCAGCATGATGCATAATAACCTAAAAAAAGATTTCTAAATGCACATAAAATCACAATATTATGCATCGTTTCAGGAATATCAAGAGTACATCTTGTTAGTGTTATCCTAGGGACAGGATTTCTAAGTGCGCATAGCAATATGAAACATGATTGCAGTTTATTTACCCTAGGACAGGACTTCTAATGAAGTTTCAGAACATGTTTACATGGACAGAATCACGTAATAGCAGTTTATTTTATTGTTATTATTTATCCTATAGGCAGGATTTCTAAGCGTAGATGAGATGTTGAATATAATACACATAAATCCTAAGTAGCATGATATCTAATGCATGGACACATGAACCTACACAGGATCTCTATTGCATAGATAGGGAATAAAAACCTAATCATGGTTTCTACCCTTGTAATAGCTAGGCATGCATAGTTACCCCTCCCATTTCACTATCCAGCCCCCATGAGTTGTTTACAGATTATTACAAGCCATGAATTATGAATTACCTAAACAAAGTAGAAAATAAGAAGTTATTCTATAGGGAGCCTTCACCCAGGCCCACATCCTCCAAACCTTATGCCATATGGTATTCATAGCCTTTTCACAGTTCGGGTGTGTCAAAGTTTCCTAAGGACCTCAAGGGCTCCCGGGCAATGCTCACACCCAGATTCACAGCCAAGATAGAGCATGTGCAGTGTGGAAATACCAGCCTCAGTGTGTCAGATTTCAGAGGGAACTTAAGGTCCCAAAGCAGTGCTCACACTGAGGGGGGCAGAACTTAAAGGTATAGGAATTAAGTGAAGTGGAGGAGATAGATTTGAAAAGGTTTTGACACAAAATAGTACTGGATTGATTCAGTCAATAAAGAAGTTTTCTGAAAAGGTTTCGATCAGTAATGAAACAACTTGAATATAATGTAAACATCTTTGGAAAAATCAGCAAACAACTCGCACAGGTTCGGCACATTCAAACATAGATTTCACTCAGGGACAATGGGAATTGGGGACACATAGGGCACACAACATGATGGACACAAACTAGGCAGAAGCCTAGCAATTGGTTACAGGTAGTGGGACACAAACTTAGGAATACTAGTTTAGACATGGTCATACAGTCAGACCTACCTAGCTTATGGGATCAATCATGGTTGAAAACCAATCACAGAACCAGATTAGAGGGAGTGCTGGGAGGGGGTAGGACATAATTACACATAGGTTTAAGAAACACATGTTAAGTAACAAACAAGGCAATTATAGTATCTTAGGGATTGCATGCTGAGGCTATAAGGGAGGGGATACCCAGAACCAAACGACATAATATGTGAAACTAGTTGCAAGTAGGACAACATAACCATAAGTAAAAGGAAACCAGAAGCAAGATGCATCGTAGAAACATGTTATTTTGGAGACTTTAAATATAAACTGGAAACATACCAGTTGAAGACAGCAAATACAGAACAAGAAGCAAGTAGAATAGCTGGTCTTGGCTTCCAGCCGACTAGGAATAGCAAACAATCAAGAAAAGAACAGTAGATTGTGTGTGTGTGTGTGAGCAAGAGAGAATAGAACAAGTTCTGCGTTCGTTTTTTTTTGTTTAATGAAGAGTAGTGTGTATATATAGTTTTTTCAAAACCAGTAGTGAATAAGGCAGGAAATCAAAATAAACCAGTAATTAGGGACTGAGCATCAACAAGTACACAATCAGTATACCTATCCCTTAATTGAAGGGATTGAGTTCAAACGGCTAGCAGGCAAAATAGCAAATAAGGAAAGTTCTCATATGTGACATGCATATGACATATAAGGAAACAATTTCAAATCAGTACAAGCATATAATAGAGGTTAGGTTATCAGACTCTAATTAAGGGAATGGGAATCAATTAACAGCAAATAAATCATGTAACAAGGTAAAAAATGGACTAAGGTCGGAAATTAATCCGTAAGGTCTCAAATCACAAGGAATCAGGGATTCAAAAAATAAAAAAGATAGCACTGATTTATCACAATATTATGAGAATAAGCACAATAACATATAATATACAAAAATCAGAACCTCAAGAAGACTGGTAAGGTAAAATCATGCAAAGGTTAGGGATTCATATAGAACACAGTGCGAATTGACAGAGCAAACATGATATAGGCAAAAGAAGTGAATAGTCAGGAACACTAATAGGTAAACCACAAAATTATGGAATTTTCAGGAGAAAACAGTAAACATAATAGAACATATCATCAGAAACAACTCAGAACCCTATGATTAGAACTAAGAAAAAATAGGGTTTTCAACAGAATAACTGGAATAGAGGAGAAAGCTTAAGAAAACGTTTTAAACATAGAGACTCACAGATTAATACAAAAAATCAGGAGAGAAGAGTTTTTGAAAAGGGGTTTAAGAACCCTAGTTTGAAGATGAAAAGCCATTTTGGGAAAATCGGAAAACCTTTAAGAAGTATAGCATAGTAACTCAGGATACACCCAGATCTACCATAGATCTAAAGAATCGGGAGAGTTTCTAAACACTTAGGGTTTCAAAGAGAACCCAAAAAGATAAGAAAACCTCAAAACTTTACTGGTTAAAACCCCAAAAGTCATAGATTTTACTTGGACGGCCGGAGGTGGACGGCGAATGGTGAGTACAGGCCCAGGGGGGTAGGAGAGTGAACCCAGGACTCTTGAAGATCTTGGGTATAGCAACACCGGTCTTAAAGGAACCATAGGAGGCAGGAGGGTGGTGAGGATTCCATGGCCTCCGGTTGAGAGGTGGCCGGTGAAGATGAAGGGCCTCATCGGAGGCGGAGAGGAGACTGGAAGTCTCTAGAGAGTTAGAGAGATAGAGAGAGAGATATTAAAGAGATAGACCAAGTTAATGAGGGGTCGGGGGTAGTCTCTAGCCCACGATAGCGAAGGCTAAAAAAAAGATTGAAGATGAAGGCGGAGGAGCCAGACCTCACATTTTATCGAGAAGACTTATTTGTTGGTAGGGCTTATTATTGCCGAGATAATGGTCTATTACTTCACATCCACCGTGCAATGCATGCGGTTATTGATAGACAGAACCAACTACCCCAGCAAGTCACATGACAACAAACGAACATAGAATAAGCAATTAATGCGGGAACGGGACTCAAAATGGCCGGCTGGGTCGTTACATTCTTACCCTCACAAACAAATGACCGTTCATGAACGGGTCCAGAATCATACCTGGGGCCTCAAATAGGTGTGGATAGCTGCTCCGCATCTCCTGTTCGGTCTCCCAAGTATCCTCCTCGACAAGCTGACTTCTCCACTGTACTTTCACTGAAGCTATATTCTTTGATCTCAACTTTCGACCCCATCTGACTGAACCGTGTTGAAGTATAAAACATGAGATGGATCACTGAAATACTTCTGAAGCATGAAAACATGAAACACTAGGTGAACACTCGATAGACTAAGTGGCAATGCAATCTTGTAAGCCACCTCTCCAAGCCTCTCAAGCACTCAAAAGGGCCAATATACCAAAGGCTCAACTTGCCCTTCTTCCCGAACCTCATAGAACCTTCCATGGGTGAATTTCTAAGTAATACCTTCTCTCCCACCATGTAGGAAACATCACGAACCTTCCGACCAGCGTAACTCTACTCTAGACTGTGCAGTGCAAAGCCGATCCAGAATCAACTTAACCTTTTCTAAAGCTTCCTGAAGCAAGTCACTACCCAATCGCCTAGCCTCACCCGGCTCAAACCAACCAACTAGATACTGACACCGCCTCCCACACAAGGCCTCATACGGATCCATCTAAATACTCGATTGGTAGTTGTTGTTGTAGGCAAACTCTACGAGCAGTAGAAAATGATCCCATGAACCCCCAAAATCCATGACACAAGAGTGTAGAATATCCTCCATATTCTGAATGGTGTGCTCGGGATGTCCGTCCGTCTGAGGGTGGAATATTTACTCAACTCAGCTCGTGTGCCTAACTCTCGCTGCACTTCTCTCCAAAACTGCGATGTGAACTATGTTCCGAATGTGAAATAATGGACACTGAAACACCCTGAAGGCGAACAATATCATGGATATAGATCTCAGCAAACTGCTCTGAAGAATAGGTAGTCCCAACTGGAATGAAATGTGCAGACTTAGTCAGTCGGTCCGCAATCACATAAATAGCATCAAATTTCTTCAAAGCCGTGGGAATCCAACTACGAAGTCCATGGTGATACTCTCCCATTTCCACTCTAAAATCTCAAGCCTCTGAAGAAAATCGTCTGGCCTCTGATGCTCGTACTTCACCTACTGACAATCAAGAACCAAGTTATAAACTTTGCTATATCTTTCTTCATTCTCATCTACCAATAGTGTTGCATCTAGTCCTGATACATCTTCGCGACACCCAAATGAATGGAATACCGCGAACTATGGGCTTCCTCAAGAATCAACTCACGTAGCACATCCACATTGGTCACAAAATCTGACCCTACATCCGCAACACCTCATCATCTCCCATAGAAACCTCCTTGGCACCACCGTGCTGAATCGTGTCCTTAAGGACAAGCAAATGGGGTCGTCATACTGACGCTCTTTAATGAGATCATATAAAGAAGACCGAGAAACCACGCAAGCTAGAACCCGACTAGGCTCCAAAACATCTAACCTCACGAATTGATTGGTAAAGGTTGAACATCTGATGCAAGCGGTCTCTCACCAACAAGAATATATGCAAGGCTACCCATGCTCACCGCCTTTCTACTCAAGGCATCGGACACTACATTGGCCTTCGTTGGATGATACAAAATGGTAATATCATAGTCTTTTAACAGCTCTAACCATCTTTGTTGCCTCAAATTTAGATCATTTTTCTTGAACAAGTGTTGAAGACTCCAATGATCTTTATATACCTCACAAGACACTTCGTACAGATAATGCCTCTAAATCTTCAATGCATGGATGGCTCCCAACTCTAAATCATGAACGGCTCTCATGAGGATTCAACTGGCGTGAAGCATAAGCAATCACTCTACCCTCCTGCATCATGACACACATAATACCTATCCGAGAAGCATCACAATGCACTGTATAAGAACCTGATGCTGAAGGCAAAACTAGAATTGGAATTGTGATCAAGTCAGTCTTGAGTTTCTGAAAGCTCTCCTCACACTCATCAGACCACCTAAATGGAGCACCCTTTTGGGCCAACCTGGTCAAAGGCGGTGCAATGGATGAGAAACCATCCACGAAGTGACGATAATATACAGCCAAGCCAAGAAAACTGTAAATCGCAGTAGCTAAAGACGGTTTGGGCCAACTCTAAACCTCCTCAATATTCTTAGGATCTACCTTGATCCCCTCGTTGGACACCACGTGCCTCTAGAACACCACCGAGCTGAGCCAAAACTCACACCTGGAGAACTTAGCATAAAGTTTCTCCTCCCTCAACGTCTGTAGTACAATCCTCAGATGTTGTGCATTCTCCTCCTAGCTACGTGAGTACACCAGGATATCATCAATAAATATTATGATAAAAAATCAAGATATGGCTAGAACACACTGTTCATCAGATGCATGAATGTTACCTAGTCTAACTCGTGAGACCTATGTAACCTAGTCTCTAATACCAACTTATCATGACCGAAATCTCAACATGTTGTGATAGCACCTATCACAGTACTAGGCAATTAGAAAATCAAAAGACAACTACGTATTTTAAACCAGAAGCATGATATAACAAGTTTAACAGTGAAAAATCTCATAAAACCGATAAGCACAACTGCGAATCAACTACAAAATCTTCACGAATTCGGTTGTCACCGAGTACATGAGCTACTAAGTGTCAACACAATCTAAACCTCTAATACAACTGTATGAAAGATAGAACATTACAAAATAAACTTAAAAGAAGAGAGTCGAGGTCTGCGGGCGTCATAGCAGCTACCTCAATAATCTCCAAGCAAATACCGCACCACGTGTCGCGCCCCTTTTTCTCGTGAAAGCAGGTTTCGACATGTGACAACTCTTTTAAATGGGATTAAAAGAGAAGAGTCGCCACCTAACAATTTTATGGTGCGTTAGGGCACCTATTATGCAAATAATACTGTTTGACTAGTCAACGCCACCAAAGATCGGGTAAGGGCTCAAGTTGCCTCAAATAGAAGGTGTTAAGCACACTTCGAGGTCCACAACTATGGGTCTCGGTCGAACTTAGAACTATGTGGATTATGTAATTAGACTAGGAGATCAAATAAACAAAGAGAATATAAAGGTAAAAGAAGTTCATTATAACCAAATTGGTACAATATTTAAGGACTACAAGGATACAACTACAATGTTCTATGTTAAACGACTAAATGTAGATATCAAGTATATAAAGGAAAGGGGGTCCTAAGTTTTTTAGCCTAAAGGATCACCTCGTGAAACATAAATAATACTTCGCAACTCCTTTTAGATAGGAGTTGCTCATATTATTCAGCGGGCATAGACTATCATCTCATGCTACCCAATTACTATGTTGAAGTTGTTTACCTAAAGCATTCTAATTCAGTTCTAAGTCATGTCCTAGACTACTCGTACCATGCTTATGGTCCAGGAGGATTTGGACCTACTATTTGGATGATTCTAGACTTTATTTAGGTTGCTCAAAAATGATAAATCTGGGCGACATTAAAAACATGTAGGACTACACATAAAAACAGTAAATGGCTCAAGTTGGCCCCCACATGTAAGCAACAATTGCACACAAATAGGTTCATATCATAGGTAGTGGAAAATTTTCAGAATTAAGCCGAATTAGAGTCATTAAGTCCTATAGACATGGCTTCTATGTGATTTTGATTTCAAGCGTACAGGTAGTGATGTTGTTTTAGAACAACGAATTTGCAGATTATAGTTATTACAAATCCTATAGGCATGATCTCTAAATTGTTTGCGCAATGAGGCGATAAAACTATTTGAAATCTTAAAATTATCAGCGTTTTATTTTATTGGCATACTTTCTAAGAGAGTAACAGTACCCTATAGGCAGGATTTCTAGGAGTTGGCAATTGAAACTGGTTCTATAACACTTCATCCCTATAGGCATGTTTTCTAGGAGAGTAATGTGATGGAAATAGAAATAACAGTAGTTAATTAATCAACTAAGTTCCTATAGACATGGTATCTAAATGAGAATTAGTAGAGCAATAATATAACCCTATAGGCATGCTATCTAGTAAATACATTGTTGTAGACATGGGAGCAAGTAAATCATTTAAACTCATGCGTCTAATAATAGACAAGGTGAGTGAGTGTGTGATTCCCTACAGGTATGGTTTCCGTTAGTGCACAATACATGAAACCAAATAGCATATATGGCAATTTGGACGAAATAACAAGTAGATCACATGGACTTTATAGGCACGTTTTCTACCCTTTTATGCATGCATTAAAATATACCCGTTTCCTCAATTTCACTAAAACCTCAATTGTTTGTTATTACAAATTATTACAGGCCCAATGAACATAAATATAAGTATTACACACGGAAAACTGCAGGCCCTAGAGCAAGCCCAAAAATGAAAAAATAACCCAATACTGACTGGGCCTTCAACAAGCTCACTTTTCTACGAATAGCAGACCCAGATGCGAACTCAGCTTAAGCACTGGAGTGTATCAATTGCACAGCCCAAGTCCTTGTTTTGGAACCATGTTAAGATCCAGATGGAGTCTCACTTACCAAATGATTTTGAGTTAACAAATAAACATAACAATCACTTAAAGAATTCTGGACATACTAACAACGAATAAGTGACAGAATTTACTATGATTTTAGAAGCCACCATGATAGGATTTATTAAGCAAATATATGCAAACTATAGAATCAATAAGGCTTAGCCTCATCAAAGCAAGTCGATACTGACATTATAGGTTCAAACACTTAGCGAGAGATAACATATTGAGCAGAAAAACATATTGAGAGAGAGTTAGGGGGAATCAAGTTTTTTGAGGTTATAAGATTAACATATCAGAGTGCATAATGCCAAACAAGTTCATAATAGAGCACTAACTTGAAGGATTTAAAGCCTAGGGATCCAAGTCATGTTGAGTATCCATCACAATACTAGAAAACAGACATGCCAACTTCACATAAATAAGACAGGCCAGTATCAAACCTTATAGGAGAAAATACAAGTTATGATATCTACTTTAAAGGTCTCAACCAATCACTGAGGGATATAGGATTAAGCAAACCAAAGACATAATAAAGTGACAAAATAGCATGGGAACAAGTCATAGCTAGAATAATAGGGTGGACATGAATTTCTTAACATAGATTAGAACACATTCTAGGTACGAGTTAGTCATTATATAAATTTAGAACAAAGTGGGAAGTAAACTCATGCCAGGCAGCAGATATAAACATTCAGGTACCAACACACTAGGCTAAACGAGACTAAGAGAATCAAAATTGTTCAAGTTAAGCATGTGCAATAAACATGTCTCGAAACTGGGAATTTTAAGCAAGTTCAAATGCTAAAGAAGTTCTTATCACCAAAACAAATTCAGTGCCAACAAGGGTGCAAACAGAGATAGCCTAGAAACACATTGAGTCACAAAATTTCAGAGGTATGAATGTGCAAGATATGAACACAAGAGAATGAAATTGCAAAAGCCAATGAACTTACTAGTTATCAATTGATAAACAGACAAGCAAGAAACAACAACCTCAACAGTACTCTAAACGTCAACAAAGAGAAGTAGAACCCAAAGTCTTAGTGCGTCAGAGTTCCCAATGGTTTTTAATGAACCCCGGGCAGTGGTCGCACTAAGAAAGGTCGAATAATCGAATTTCAGTGGCCTTGGCTTTCAGTCGGGCAAGATCCAAAGTATAGAACAAGAGAATGAGAGAATAAGAGAGAGCAATAACTTTGAGTTTTTAGTGAATCCGGTGATTAATATATTGTCCAAAAGGGAAATATGGGAGAGATTTATATAGTAGTAGAAATTGAACAAACAATAAGGAAACACTGTAAAATCAAACATAATAAAGGAAATAATAGCATGCAGAATCAATTTAAAATCGGATTAGGAGAAAAATTAGGTAAACCCTAGTTCGTGATGGAGAACCAAAAATAGTCAATAATCTCATTGAATCTGACCGGTATGACCTTGCCATGATGCATATAGACGATATATCGTCCAAATATCGAACGCTGAAGCTGATCTCCCTTGATTCGGAGACTGGTATTTTCCAAAAATTGGGCAAATACTAAGTAACACCACAGGTAAGTAATACTTAGTTAACACGTAAAAGGTAAGAAAATCATAGGAGGAATCCATGATTGGACCGGATTCGAAGAATATTGAGAAGGGCGGCTAGAATTTCTGAGGAGGGAGGGGTTTGAGAGCGTATAGAGGTGCGAACGGGTAAAATGGGTAAGGGTTTTTGGGTGAGGGGATATAAAGAGAAGGGTAGGTTTATTATGGGTCGTTGATCATTTGAGATCAACGGTCATGATCAAAAGGGGAAGCGGGGAGGGTTACTTAAAAGGGTACCGACCGAGTTAGGAAATTGGGGGGATCTGGTTTGGGATGGGGACCTAGGTCATGTGTTTGGGCCTTGATTTTGGTCCAAAAGTAACTCAAAATTGGGCTATATATTAAAATACACAAAAATTGTTAATAAATAATTTATGAAACTATTTAATATACAATAAAATATTACTTGTGCAATAAAATGATTGAAAATAATAACTTAACATTATAAAAATATGAAAATTCTATTTTAGCACAAATAATGTAATAAAATTCAATTATGCATGAATATAGGCCGTTATTGCAAAATTATGTAAATAGCTTAAGAAAACACAAATATACTTACATGAAATAAAATAAAATATTTTGAAAAATATATGTTGATGCAAATAATAACTTTAGATAATTAAACCATTACAGAACAATTTAAGGGATAATTAATAAATAGTTAAGCAATTTAAATGCGACGAAATCAATTTTGAAGCTCTAAAAAATGTGGAAAATTATAGAAAATACTTGTATAATTCTTATAAATTAGGTAATGATGTAAAAATGACATTTTGAAAGTATATATACTATTTTGAAAAATATAAGGGCGAAATTGGGTATCAACATCTGCCCCTCTTTACCCGGGAATGATGAAAGAGTTGTCGGGTAAAGAAAATGATGACCAATTTTGGCCGAGTTGAATGGGGTATGATGTGATTTAAAAATTGGGGCTGAACCCTGGTTCCTGAGTTGCCTACATATCCTTGGTGTTACGGGAATCAGGACATGTGTAGTTTTGGATCCAACGGTGAGTGAAACCGACGGAGTTGTTATAAGAATGGTTGTATGTTTCGAAACGGTTCCTTTGGGGTTGTAAGTAACAGGAAATTTTGATGTGGTCATGAATGCGAATATTGGATGGTACGTGTGTATGAGGCAAATGTTCGAACCATCGTAGAGAAAAAGGTAGTCAATTACTGGTAGTCGATTACGTTTCAAGCAATCAAAGGATGTGAGCACTGTGAACGGAAACCGGAGTGAAGATTGCTCCTGTTTGCAGAACACTTACTCCCGAGTTACCTGCGAAACTTAAAACACGGTGCGTGCAAATATATATGGGTTATTGCAAAAATTTAAACATGATACAAATTACCTTTGGACCATGAAAGTTGTCTTTGGACAAGGAGGATGATTTCCTTAGACCATGACGTCCTGGGCCATGAAGCGTATGACAAGGGATTTGCAGTCCATGAAATGGTGTCCTCAGGCCATGAGGATGGTTCCTCTGGACTATGACGTCTTTGGATAATGATGTGCAGTTTTGAGAGATCCTCAGGCCATGGAATGGTGTCTTCGGGCTATGAGGATGGTGCCTTCGGACTATGCCGCCTTCAAACAAAATGGTGATGTTGCAGCCTATGAGATGCAGAGATATGGAAGTATCGATTGTTCGATAAAAGAAACAGGTGATTCTTGGTTGTATGAGGGGATGGGACAAGACAAGACTTAGTCTTGTTTGAGATGATGGCAGTGCTTAACCCGATGTGAAGAAGGGAGACAATTCTTAGTCTCATGCAAGGAAAGGTGGTGCTTAGACTTATGCAATAAACAGAGACAGTGCTTAGTCTCATGCAAGAAGAGGAGATTGTTATTAGTCTTATGCAGGGAAAGGTAATGCTTAGCCTTATATAATAAACGGAGACAATGCTTAGTCTTATGCAAGAAAAGGAGATAATGATTAGTCTCATGCAAAGAAAGGCAGTGCTTAGCCTTATGGAATAAATGGAGACAATTCTTAGTCTCATGCGGGGAAAGGCAGTGCTTAGCCTTATGCAATGCAGTGAAGACAATATTTAGTCCTATGCAAAGAAAGGGAAATTCTTAGCCTTGTGCAGGAAACAGAGACAACGCTTAGTCTCGTACGGGGAAAGGCAGTGCTTAGCCCTATGCAATTACGGAGGAAACTCTTAGCCTTATGCAAGAAAAGGAGACAATGCTTAGTCTCATGCAGAAGAAGGCAATGCTTAGCCTTATTCAATTATGAAGGCAATGTTTAGCCTCGTGCAAGAAAAGGAGACGATTCTTAGTCTCATGCAGGGAAAGGCAATGCTTAGACTTATGCAATTATGGAGGCAACGCTTAGCCTCATGCAAGAAAGGGAGACAATGCTTAATCTCATGCAGGGAAAGGCAGTGCTTAGACTTATGCAAGAAAATCAATGAGTGACAGTGAGAGAGTGAAGTATTTCTTAGCTGGATGTGTTTGCGTTTGGTAACTTGTCATCATGAAGGTAGTGATTTGATGTGCGTATGTATTTACGAATATTGTTGTTTTATCGTGCCTACATTCAAAGAAAAATCATGAGCTTTGCGGGGGGAGGTCGGTTCATGCTCTTGACTCCTCTATTTTCCTTCACTCTTGTCTTGAGATCCTGTTTGAGTTACCCTTGGTAACGTCTGGTTGTCATAGAAACAAAGTTTTCGAAAAATATGTATGCATTTGACAAATTATTTGTAAAAATATAGTCTTTTGAAATGTATTGTTGTATGTGAGATCAAATAATTTGGATGAACCGGTGGCTGTGATACATTTAGAGACATTGTAACCTCCCTACTTTAGAACTTTGAGGGTCCTCCTCAAAATTCTGCCCCAGTTTAAATGCATACTTCTGACAATACTTTTCGGTTATTCTACGTATGACGACGTCGACTGAACTTGCGATCTTGCCCCAGTTTCTGATCATGGGAAAATGAAATTTTTTTAAAGATGTGACTGAACCAATAGAGCTGCCTACGTATCCCCTCTTAAACAGGAATCGGGTCAAACGTAGTTCAGTTATATCGAGTGAAGAAGTGCGAACAATCCTAAACATAGTATAAGTGCTCCTCCTTTCAGTACCCGATGAACTATATAGGGACCCTGCCAATTGGGTAAAAACTTCACCTTGGCTTCATCTTGATATGGGAAGATTCGCTTTAGCACCAATTTCCCTGGTGTAAATTGCCTCGGTCTGACATTTTGTTGAAGTATCTTGCCATCCTATACTGATAGAGTTGACCATGACACACCGCATTCATTCTTTTACCATCAATGAGAGCTAGTTGCTCGTATCGGCTCTGTACCCATTCTACATCGATGAGCTCGGCTTCTTGTATAATTCTTAAAGAAGGAATTTCTACTTCGACAAGAATAACTGCTTCAGTGCCATAAACCAATAGGTAAGGAGTTTCCCAATTGATGTGCGAACTGTGGTACGATACCCAAGCAGAGCGAATGGCAGCTTCTCGTGCCATTGTTTGTAATTATCCATCATTTTCCTCAGTATCTTCTTGATGTTCTTGTTGGCGGCTTCTACGGCTCCATTCATTTGCGACCTGTATGATGTGGAGTTCTTATGCTTGATCTTGAAGGTTTCAAACATGAACTTCATCAGATCACTATTGAGGTTGGCGGCGTTGTAAGTGATGATTAACTCTGGTACTCCGAACCGACAAACAATGTGGTCCCGAACAAAATCTGCTACGACCTTCTTAGTTACAACTTTGTAAGATGTGTCTTCAACCCATTTTGTAAAGTAGTCTATGGCCCCTAGAATGAATTTATGCCCATTCGAAGCAGGGGGCTCGATCGGGCCGATGACAGCCATACCCCAAGCCGAGAAAGGCCAAGGTGAACTTGTTGCATTGAGTTCATTGGGTGGTACATGTATCATGTTAGCATGTATTTGGAATTCGTGGAACTTCTGAACATACTTGAAGCAGTCTGGTTCCATAGTCATCCATAAATACCTCGCTCTTAGTATCTTTTTGGCTAAGGTGAACCCATTCATGTGCAGCCCACAGGTTTCGGCATGTATTGCCTCGGGCAATCTGGATGCCTCATTGGCGTCGACCCACCGTAATAATCCCAAGTCTGGAGTCCTTCTATACAGAATTTCTCCGCTTTGAAAGAAATGATTGGCTAACCTTTGAAGCGTGTGCTTCTGAGTATGAGTAGCAATCTCAGGATATTCTCCTTTTTCTAGGTACCTTTGATATAGTGGAACCACGGATTCCCATCAATCTATTCCTCAACATGTGCAACAATAAGCAGTCTATTTATGAATTCCTATCGGGATAGGATCAATTGAAATTCTTGTTTAGATGTTGTATCATGGAAGATAGAGTGGCCAATGCATCTGCGAACTCATTTTGAATCCTCGGAACATGTTTGAATTTTATCTTTGTGAACCTTTTGATCAGCTCTTGTACACATTGTAAATATGGAAATATTTGGTGTTCTTTGTAGCCCATTCTCCTAAAACCTGATGCACCAACAAATCGAAATCCCCAATTACCAGCAGCTCCTGAACATTCATCTCAATGGCCAACCCGAGTCCAAAGATGCAAGCCTCATAATCCACCATATTGTTAATGCATAGAAACCTAAGTTTTGCGGATACCAGATAATGTTGGCTTGTTTCTGGTACCTACTCCTTTAAAGTTTGTTGCTCCGTCGAAGAACATTCTCCAACCATCATATGCTTTGGTGATATCTTCTCCCACGAACGACACCTCCCCATCGGGAAAATACATTTTCAATGGTTCGTATTCTCCGTCTACGGGATTTTCTACCAGATGATCCGCTAATGCTTTCCCTTTGACCGCCTTCTCGGTTACATATATGATGTCCAGCAATATTTTCCACTTTGCTAACTTACTCGTAGGCATGGGCTTCTGAAATATATATTTCAGTGGATCCATCCTTGATATGAGATATGTAGTGTATGCACAGAAATAATGCCTCAAATTTTGAGATATCCATGTCAAATCACAGCAGGTGCACTCCAGAAAAGAATATCATGATTCTTAGGTTTCATCATGTTGTCCCAAAACACAATTGAAAGCTCCATCCAGTACAAAAAAATAAAGCAACAGTGGTATTCCTGGCTCTGGTAGGACCAGAACGGGCGGTTTGGATAACTACTCCTTGATTTTGTTGAAGGTTTTCTGGCATTCTTCAGTCCAACTTATTGAAACATCTTTCCTCAGCATCTTGAAGATCGGCTCACATATCACTTTTGATTGTGATATGAAGTGACTGATGTAATTGAGACGCTCGTCTTTCTTATTCTTTGGAGGTGGCAAGTCTTGGATTGCTTTGACTTTTGATGGGTCTAACTCAATCCCTCTACGACTGATGATGAATCCTAATTCCGGCAGTGACTCCAAAAGCACTCTTTGCAGGATTCAGTTTCAGATTATACCTTCAAAGATGATCGAAGAATTTCCTCAGATCTGATATATGATCCGAACTCCTTTTGGATTTGATGATAACGTCATCCATGTACACTTCTATCTCTTTGTGTATCGTATCGTAGAAAATAGTTGTCATGGCTCTCATGTAGGTGGCTCCGGCGTTCTTCAGACCAAATGGCATCATTTTATAACAATATATTCCCCACGACATGATGAAGGCTATCTTTTCAGCATCCTCCTCATCCATCCAGATCTAATGGTACCCCGTGAAGCAACCCATAAAGGATTGGAGTTCATGTTTGGAACATTTGTCGATCAATATGTGTATATTAGGCAACGGGAAATCATCTTTGGGACTCGCTCTGTTTAGATCTCGGTAGTCGACACATACTCTGACTTTCCAATCTTTCTTCAGAACTGGCACAATGTTGGCCAACCAAGTCGGATACTCAACCAATCTAAGAACCTTGGCTTTGATCTTCTTGGTGACCTCCTCTTTTATCTTCAAACTCATATCCGGCTTGAACTTTCTGAGCTTCTATTTTACCGGTGGACATATAGGATTAGTGGGTAGCTTGTGAGCTACTATGGATGTGCTCAAACCCTTCATATCGGCATAGGACCATGCAAAGATATCTTCATATTATCTTAGGAATCTGATGTACTCTCCTTTCTCTGATGGTGATAGATGAATGCTTATGCGCGTTTCCTTAACCAGTTCGGAATCCCCTAAGTTAACTGCTTCAGTTTCGTCTAAATTGGACTTTGGCTTATTTTCAAAATTTTCCACTTCTCTGACGATTTCCTCAGGTATCGTATCATCTTCTATGTCCTCTGAATCACTATCCTTATGTTGTGTTATCTCATTAAATGTCACAGTCACATGTTCATCGGGATAGGTAATAATAATGCTGTAAAATGAGAAAATGTAGATAATAATAGTAAATACGAAAAGTAGCAATGCATTAATTAAAATCTTTAAAACGTCAACAAATGCGGCTCGATGACTCGAGAAATTATTTCAAAATAATACTGAAAATGTGTCAAATGCTCAGAACTATTTTTTTAAAATAATTGATGCTAATCTGCCAAGCTACCCAGGAACCCGACGGGCCCGGGACGGTGCAGCAGTCCAGTTCTTGAGATCAGCTCCTCTTTCCACAATCTGAATGATAAGGTCTTCCTCCTCCTCATCTTCAACTATCGTACTGCAATCCATATCTTCTTCATCCAGAAATAACTTCCCCATGCGACTTCATCTTCCTCAGATCCCCACATCATGTCTATTTGTTGGAATGTCTGGTGCAGAGGTGGTACCGATTGTTCCGGTGGATAATAAGGACCACGCCTGGCGGTGACCAATCTTGATACTTTTTCCAAGTATATTTATACCCGAGCCCAAAAGTTGTACCATGACATTTTGGTTGTACTGGCTTGGTGAGCGGGTCACACTCTTTTAGCTATGGTTGTAAGAACTTTAATGGAAGTCATCGAGGGGCAAACCTACACCATCATCCCTATGATCCTAGCTGAACTGTACCACGCTCTAGATCGGTGCAAGCAGGGGTTTGGACACTGTGAAGGTTGTAATCTATTATTGCAAGTCTAGTTATTGGAACACTTTCAGAGGGGAGAATATCGTCAAGAGCTTCTGCGAAGGACATTGAATGACTACATATCTTACCACCATCCAAAGAAAATGACATTCATCCCAGACAGGTTCACACAAGCCGGAAGTGATGTAAGTTGGGTACGTTTCTTCAGCAATCTGACAGACAAGAAGGTACATTAGATGTTTGAATGGTTTCCTAGCAGTGAGTTCATCATCTGGTCAAGGGATACTACTCATTTGTTAATGATCGGTCTGCGAGGCATTTATCCTTATGCTCATATAAGGGTGATGATACAGGCAGGAAGAAAACAAGTCATACCTCGGGTTTCCAACATGGTCCAGTACAAGGCAAATAACAAAGGGAATATCATTCCTTTCAAGAGAGAGAGATTATCGATCCAGACAGGTACTATGCCGGTCATGTGTATTTCTATCCATCATAGTTGGTAGATGATATAGTAGGAGACGTCAAGCAAGGGGTCAATTTGGAAAATAGGATCACTGATGATGTTGCTGAGGCACAAGTCAAGTATAGAGGACTTCGCAAAAGGGTTTTCGAGTCTGAAGCTAGGAATATGGAACAACATAAAGTGGACATGGAGGCTATAAATGAATGGAAGGGGATCGCCACTAAGTCAACAGAGAGGTTGGAGTATCTAGAACAAAGATTGATGAAGCTTGAGGGAAATATGAGAAAGAGGCTTTCGGATTGTCAAAACACGGATGGTAGCGAAGGAGGGCATCTAAAAAAGGCTTACTTATTACTAGATATGCGCGACTTGGGGAACTTGATTGATGGAGTCAAAAAATCCAAGCACGGAGAAGGTCCTTCAGGGAATAAATAGACCAGCAAATAATGTTCTTTATTATGTTCTAGTTTAGTTTAGATTTTGATTGTAATAAGGCTAAACGCCATTAGTGACTTTATTATCATTGTCGATTTAGTGAAGGTTTGGCTCATTTTCACATTAATGAAATGATGCAATTATTGGCAACGATTTTCTCTAAGTCTACGTGTCTCTTAGGCTTACCTCGGGCACAATGAGGTTCCTAATTAGGACGTGAATTGTTATATGATTTTGCAAAACATGTTTAATATTGAAATCATTCTTTCAATACCCCTTACTAACTTGGTTACCTTTTGCTTTTTCTTTCTTCTGGTTATTCCTATTCCCCAAGGTTGGTTCGTGCATATTGGCATCGTCATCATATCACACTAGATCTAGAGGTCCTCCACATCCTCCTCCCCCAAGCGATCCCAGAAGCAAGAACAAAGGAAAAGAGAAAATGGATGATATGAGTGGTATCAGAAACGATAACGCCACCATGGCAGAAAATGTCGAAACTTCGGATGGCCGAAGCACTCCGGCACAGAATGAACTGGTCTTACGGCTGGAACAGAAAATCTTGGAGTTACAAGGAGAACTTGAGAAGGTCCAAAACTTGGTAAACCTCTATCTCAACCTAAATGTCCCTGATATTAACCAACAAAATCAAAATACCTAGAACCAAGCACCACCATAAAACACGCAAAACCAAAACCCGCCACCAAACTCTCCTACACTACACCAATACCCCACACCTCCTCAAAATGTTAATCCTCCTCCAGTACCAACTCCTCAACAACACCATCACCACCCAACCCAATACCCACAGACTACCACTTATCACACTCCCCAGAATGCACCACAACCTCTCTCCTGATCCCAAAAACTCAACAAATGACCACCTTTATGCTCAGATTCTCGGAGTCCACCAAAGCAATCCAATATATGTGGAAACCTTACCCCACACCACACAACAAACCCTACACATACCCAAATCGATCGAGAAAGACTTTCTTTTTAAGAATATGGCGGAAGAACTCAAGAAGCTCACTAGCAAAGTTCAGAATGTCGAAGGTGGTAAAGATGTTGAAGGTTTGAATTATGTAAACTTGTGCATTCAGCTAGATGTAGAGTTGCCAGAGGGTTACAAACCTCCCAAATTTGAAATGTTCGATGGAACTGGTGATCCAAAAGTGCATTTGAGGACATATTGTGACAAGCTTGTAGCAGTGGGAAAAAACGAACAAATCCGCTTGAAACTGTTCATGCGAAGCCTCAAAGGAGATGCATTGTCCTAGTATATCAGTCAGGATCCGAAAAAGTGGGTGAGCTGGGTAAGTATGGCGTTAGAATTTGTGGACAAATTCAGGTTCAACACAGAGAATGCACTAGATCTTTTCTACATTCAAAACCTCAAAAAGAAACCAACAAAAACCTTCCATGAATATGCTACTCGGTGGAGATTTGAGGCTCCGAAAGTAAGACCAGCGCTCGAAGAAGAACAAATGAATAAGTTCTTCGTCAGAGCTGAAGAACCATAGTACTATGAAAGTTTGATGGTTATAGAGAACCACAAATTCTCTGACATCATCAAGCTTAGAGAAAGAATAGAAGAAGGAATTAAAAGTGGGAGGGTGACGAATTTCGAAGCACTGCAGGCCACAAATAAAGCCTTGCAATCGGGAGGTATTTCAAAGAAAAAAGAAGTAGGTGCTATAATGGTGGCCCAAGGTCCTAAATCTCCACTCACATAATAAACACCTCCACCCATATATCAACCTTCACCCCCCAGATACCAACAACCCGCTACTACCTACCACGCCTATAACACTCAACCCGCTACTACCTACCACGCCTATGACACTCAACCCGCATATTAACATTCACCTCCACCCACCCGACAAAACTACCAAAAATCATGACCAAACTTCGACCGCAGACCACCTAGACAATACACCCCAATCGCTGAGCTCATAGACCAATTATATGAAAGATTGAAGGCCGCTGGTTATGTCACTCCCATCCTTGATGTTTCTATGGAGAATTCTTCTCAGTGGATTAACCCGAACAAGACATGTTCCTATCATTCATGCATGAAGGGTCATACAATTGATGAGTGTCGCACACTGAAAGACAAGATTCAGACACTGCACCACACATGTGTAACAATCCTCTCCCGAATCACAGAGATGAGGGAGTGAATTTAATAGAGATTGACGAACAATGGGACCCGGAAGGGTCAATTGGACTCATTCGAAAGGGGGATGATCCTAAGACTCCTCCGATCACCCTCACACCAGTTGTGGCACAAACCCAAGCACAATTTGAGGTCGAAATATTTGCACCATTCACTGTGATGGTAGCTCCCACGCCATCCTACAAGTATGATGCTATCTCATGGGACTATGTTGCGGAAGCCAGGAGAAAAGGGAAAGCAAAAATGGAGGAGACAGGTGTGGCACAAGGCATGACCAGAACTGGCAGATCCTATACACTTAAAATCTTGGGAGGAACAAGCAAGGAAACTGCATCTAAGCCGCGTATTGTCGTGACGCGTACTGATGACCTTTGAAGAAAAGTACAAGCAAGGGAATACTCTGTTTACGATCATATGAACAAAATTCCTGCTCAGATATCCATCTTGTAGCTGCTGCAAAACTTCGACACACACATGAATGCCTTGATGAAAGTGTTGAGTGAAACTTATGTACCCAACAACATCACTAGTAGGGAGATGTCCAACATGGTTAGTTAGGTACTGGAGAGCCACAAAATCACCTTTCACGAAGATGAGCTACCACCAGAAGGACTAAGTCACAACAGGACATTACATATCGCAGTGCGATTTGAGAATAAGTTCATCTCTCTTGTCCTAATAGATGGAGGATCCAGTCTCAACATATGCCCACTGACTAATCTAAAGAGGTAGGGTAAATACTTGCACGAGATACAAATGGGAATCATGAACATAAAGGCGTTTGATGGATCCCAAATAGCCACAGTTGGAGAAATCAACCTCAACCTACAGATGGGTCCAACCTGGTTAGATGTTGAGTTCTAAGTGTTGGATATATTTGCTACCTATAATATATTATTGGGATGACCTTGGATACACGCCACTGGGGCAATGCCTTCTACTCTACATCAGGCTGTGAAGTTTGAATGGAATCATCAAGAAGTTATTATCCATAGGGATGGAAGCAACCCATCTACACCAATCAAACCGTTCCAGCCATTGACAATAGGAAGAAGCTGGGTGGAGAGACGTACCATCGCATTGAGCGGGTCAATGAAATTAAAAGGGATCAATTGGTCTTAGCATAATCATAGCAAGTCGATACTGGCATTACAGGTTCAAACACTTAGCGAGAGATAGCTTATTGAGCAGAAAAACATATTGAGAGAGAGTTAGGGGGAATCAAATTTTCTGAGGCTATAAAATAAACATATCAGAGTGAATAATACCAAACGAGTTCAGAATAGAGCACTAACTTAAAGGATTTAAATCCTAGGGATCCAAGTCATGTTGAGTATCCATCACAATACTAGAAAACAGACATACCAACTTCACAACAATAAGACAGGCCAATATCAAACCTTATAGGAGAAAATACAAGTTATGATATCCACTCTAAAGGTCTCAACTAATCGCTGAGGGATACAGAATTAAGCAAACTAAAGACATAATAAAGTGACAAAATAACATAGGAACATGTCATAGCTAGAATAACAGGGTGGACATGAATGTCTTAACAAAGATTAGAATACATTCTAGGTACGAGTTAATCATTATAAGAATTCAGAATAAACTGGGGAAGTAAACTCATGCCATGCAGCAGATATAAACATTCAAGTACCAACACACTAGGCTAAACGAGCTTAAGATAATTAAAATTGTTCAAGTTAAGCATGTGCAATAAACATGTCTCAGAACTGGGAATTTTAGGCAAGTTCAAATGCTAAAGAAGTTCATATTACCAAAACAAATTCAGTGCCAACAAGGCTGCAAACAGAGATGGCCTAGAAACACATTGAGTCAAAAAATTGCAGAGGTATGAACATGCAAGATATGAACACAAGAGAATGAAATTGCAAAAGCCAAGGAACTCATCGGTTATCAATCGATAAACAGACAAGCAAGAAAGAACAACCTCAACAAAACTCTAAACATCAACAAAGAGCAGTAAAATCAAAAGTCTTAGTGCGCCAGAGTTCCCAAGAGTTTCGAATGAACCACGGGCAGTGTTTGCACTAAGAAAAGTCGAATAATCGAATTATGGTGGCCTTGGCTTTCAGCCGGCCAAGAGCCAAAGTATTGAACAAGAGAATGAGAGAATAAGAGAGAGCAATAGCTTTGAGTTTTTAGTGAATCCGGCGATTAAAAGTCTGTCCAAAAGGGAAATAGGGAGGGATTTATATAGTAGTAGAAATTGCACAAACAATAAGGAAACACTGTAAAATCAAACATAATAAAGAAAATAATAGCATGAAGAATCAACTTAAAATAGGTCATGATGGAGAACCAAAAATAGTCAAAAATCTCAATGAATCAGACCCGTATGACCTTGCCATGATGCATGTACATGATATATCATCCAAATATCGAAGGGTGAAGCTGATATCCCTTAATTCGGAGACTGGTATTTTCCAAAAATGGGGAACATAATAAGTAACACCACAATCGTCTAAGTAATACTAAGGTAACACGTAAAAGGTAAGAAAATCACAGGAGGAATCCATGATTGGACCGGATTTGGAGAAGATTGAGAAGAGCGACTAGGTTTCTGAAGGAGGGAGGGGTTTGAGAGCGTGTAGAGGTGGCGAACGGGTAAAATGGGTTAGGGTTTTTGGGGTGAGGGGATATAAAGAGATGGGTAGGTTTATTATGGGTCGTTGATCATTTGAGATCAACGACCAGGATCAAAATGGGAAGCGGGCCGGGTTATTTAAAAGGGTACTAACCGGGTTAGGGAATTAGGGGGGATCCGGTTTGGGCTGGGGACCTGGGTCAGGTGTTTGGGCCTTGATTTTGGTCCAAAAATAACTCAAAATTGGGCTATAAATTAAAATACACGAAAATTGTTAATAAGATAATTTATAAAACTATTTAATATATAATAAAATATTACTTGTGCAATAAAATGATTGAAAATAATAAATTAATATTATAAAAATATAAAAATTCTATTTTATCATAAATAATGTAATAAAATACAATTATGCATGAATATAGGTCATTACTACAACATTATGTAAATAGCTTAAGAAAACACAAATATACTTACATGAAATAAAATAAAATATTTTGAAACATATATGTTGATGCAAATAATAACTTTAGATAATTAAACCATTACATAATAATTTAAGGGATAATTAATAAATAACCAAGTAATTTAAATGCGAAGAAATCAATTTTGAGGCTCTAAAAAATGTGAAAAATTATATAAAATACTTGTATAATTCTTATAAATTAGGTAATGATCTAAAAATGACATTTTGAAAGTATGTATAATATTTTGAAACATATGAAGGCAAAATTGGGTATCAACACCAAGTCTACCAACCGCCGTGCCCAGAAGTACCTGGATTTGCACACGAAGTGCAAAGTGTAGTATGAGTACAACCAACCCAACGTACTGAATATGTAAAAGGACTAACCTTGGGCTAAAAGTAGTGACGAGCTCAAATAGGTACAGTCCAAATCTAGATAATAACAATACAGATATAACAGGGAAATGACATTAATAACTCAAGGAAATCCCATAATCAATTCGTACACAATACAAAAATGTAGACATGCTTTCAAGTTTAACAGTTTAAGCTCAACACTGATAAATAATGCCAAGTATGACTGATATGAGTAATATTATCTCTCTATGTCTACTTGTCAAATGTGCATGTCACATGTAATGCATCACAATGATAAACTTATGTACTCACACTCTCAGAGTACTCGATCTCACTGTCTCACACTCTCGCTCATCAATCTTAGGGGCTCAGCACTGTACGGTACTTGCGCTCACTACTGGTATGTCAGAGGGGCAGATGCTGCCCAAGCGCTAATATAAAGACAATATGGCATGTGGCGGCATACAGCCCGACCCCATAATAATAGATAAAGAATATAAGGCCTGATGTGGTGTGAAACCCGATCC
This sequence comes from Nicotiana paniculata, assembly GCA_005239505.1. Taxonomy (NCBI): domain Eukaryota; kingdom Viridiplantae; phylum Streptophyta; class Magnoliopsida; order Solanales; family Solanaceae; genus Nicotiana; species Nicotiana paniculata. The sequence continues at coordinate 20,926 of ML335124.1, read as the reverse complement.
ATAATAATAACATATATAAAGCCAAGAAGGCCTGCTGTGGCGTGCAGGCCGATCCACAACCTCCCTCACAACACGACTCTCAGGCCCAACATAGTCATCAATCTCTCCAATCTCTCGGGCTCACAGATCTCATGCCAATCAGCCCAAAAATGATAACATGATGTAACAATAAATGACAACAAAGACTAAGATATGATATGAAAATGATGAATATGACTTAGTACATAATTGAAATTTAAGCAAATAATTCAACAACAGAAATTACCTCAGTGGGTCCCAACAGATTAAGCATATAGCCTAAACATGATTTTTAACATGGATCGCAGCTCAATTACTCTAACACGTATGGATTACATGAATAGCAACAAGGTTTGATAACTACACGGTACCACGGAATCAACCAAGTCACAATAACCACGGTGCACGCCCACACGCCCGTAACCTAGCATGTGTGTCACCTCAACACCAACCACATAACACGTATTTCAGGGATTTATACCCTCAGTACCATGTTTATAAGTGTTACTTACCTTAAACTGTGCAAGTCACAACTCCAACAAGCCCTTGCCTCGCGAATCGTCCTCCGAACGACTCGAATCTAGATACAAACAACTTAATACAATCAGTACAAGTTATATGAATCGATTCCATTTGATAAAGCTAAGTTTCTTAACAAAAGTAAAAAAGCCAACCCAAAAGGTTAACCCCAAGCCCGCGTATCAGAATCTGAGAAAATGTAAAAATCTAAATAACCATTCAATAACGAGTCCAACCATACCAAAATCATCCAATTCTGGCTTCAAATCGCCTTTCAAATCATCTGAATATAGTTTATGAAGTTTCTACAATTTTTCGCAATTTTTCCAACCCAAAACACTAATTAAATGGTAAAAACAATGATAGATTCATGTATATTAACCAAATCCGAGCTAGAATCACTTACCCCAATCAACTCCTTGAAAATCTCTTCAAGAATTGCCCCAATCTGATCTCCCAGACTCCAAATGTGAAATAATACTCTAACTCTCGTTTTTGAAATTAAATAGTCTGCCCAGTTGTTCCTCTTCGCGATCGCGGAAAGACCCTCGCGATCGCGAAGAACAAATAAAGCTATCCATAAATATGTCCTACACGAATGTGGAACCCCAGTCGCAAACGTGATGCACAACAACACAAACCTACGCGATTGTGGACTCCCACTCGCGATCGTGAAGAACAACCGTGTGGGCTTCCTGGGCCTCCTCTTTCTTATTCGCGCGCACGACACCTCTCACGCGTTTTCGAAGCACTAACTCCCCAAGATTCACGATCACAAACCAACTCTCGTGAATGCGTAGAACATTTTCACTATTCACCCAAACAAACCTTTGCAATCGCGAACCTTCTCACGTGATCGGGTATAAGGAAACAAGATACATGAACATTAGCAATCCCATAAGGCCAAACTCAAATCCGAAACCAATCCAAATCTCATCCGAGGATCCCAAGACCCTATCCAAACATACCAACACATCTAAAACATCATACAAACTTAGTCGAAGCCTCAAATCACATCAAACAACATCGAAAACATGAATCGCAACCCAATTCAATCCTAATGAACTATTAAACTTTCAACTTCTAAGATCAATGCTGAAACACACCAAATCAACTCTGATTGATCTCAAAGTTTGCACACGTTTTATAAATGACATAACTGACCTATTCCAACTCCCGGAACCAAAATCCTATCACGAATAACAATAAAGTCAAATCTTGGTCAAACTTTTCATCTTTTCAAACCTTCAACTTTTGCCAGTTTAAGCCAAAACAACCTATGGACCTCCAAATCAAAATCCAGACATACAATTAAGTCCAAAATCATCATACGAATCTATCGAAACCATCAAAACTCTATTACAGAGTCGTTTCCTCATAAGTCCAAATTTTGTTCAACTCCTACAACTTGAGCTTCTAACTTTAGGACTAAGTGTCCCAATTCATTCTGAAATATCCCCGGAACCAAACAAATCACCTCGGCAAGTCACATAACAATAAACCAACATAGAATAAGCAATAAATGAGGTAACGAGGCTACAATACTCAAATCAACATGTTGGGTCATTGCACAAGTGTGTTAGGCGCCACCCTGACCCCGTTGGTTGGGATTTTTGTTCGTGACATATGATACGATTTCCATTGCAAAACCAATTTGCCTCAAATCTTTCATGTTAAAATGGCTACCAAGAATAATTTTATTTTCTTCAGTAACATTTATGTTAGAGTTGAATATCAATAAATTATCAACATAAGGGCAAATAAACAACAAGTGAATAATTCAAGTCTTATGATAAATGTATTCATCACTCTCTTTCAATTTAAAATCATTTTCCAATCATGTAAGAATCAAACATTTCATGAAAATATGTTTTTTTTATTCTTTTAATTCCCATTATTTTTAAAATTAAATGTAAATTTATGTGCATGAAAAGTAGTATCACTTATTCATAAAAATTATAAGGTCAATTTTGTTACATTCTCTCCGCTTGAGTTGAGCAACTAGAAAAGTACTTTACCCATCCATCTCTTAAAAAGAGTGAAATTAAAGCGTAATGGTGTTGAGATCTCCTACCTTGATATCCGTAATTTTTTTTTAATAATAGCAAAATTGAATCTCCTTAAAATTATTGGTCAACATTGCAATGAATCGGTCGTTCATTTTGTGTATTTTAAGCATGTTACCCTATTCGATGCTTCTCGTGTGTTTATTTGTTGTTATGTGACTTGAGGGGATGATTGGTATTGATTTGGGAAGGTTTTGAATTGAATTGGAACACTTAGTTCCTAGTTTGGAAGATTAAGTTGAAAGTGTTGACCAAGTTTGAATTTTATGTATTTGACCTCGGATTGGAGTTTGATAGTTCTTTTAGTTATGGATGGTGATTTTGGGTTTATGTGTATGTCAGGATTTTGATTTCGAGGTTCCTAGGTTGATTTAGCTTTATTTGGCGAAAGTTGGCAATTGAACGTTTAGAAGTTCATAGGTTTGACTCATAGTTAACTTTGTAGTTATTGATTTTCATATGATATTTAGAGCCAAATAAGTTCGTGTGGTGATTTATGACTTGTGTGTAAAATTTGGGGCTATTCCGAGTTGTTAGGCATAAGTTTGGAATTTGAAAATTTTGATTAGTTCATTAAATTTGAATTGAGGTACAATTCGTAGTTTTGATATTATTTTGTGCGATTTGAGGGATCGAGTAGGTCCTTGTTATATTTTGGGATTGGTTGTGTAATTGGACGGGGTCCCAGGAGCCTTGGGGTTGTTTTGAGGTGGTGTCGGACCAATCCCTTGTTGATTTGGACCGTTGATTTCTTATGCAGAGGTTCTTCATCACGATGGCGTATGGTTATGTTTTTATGAGAAATTGTCCCAGACTTAGGAGGGGTGGACATCAATAAGGTACTCAGACTATGATTTCCGCTCTAGTTTCTACTCCACCTGCACAGCAAGCTAGAGGTAGAGGACGTCTTAGAGGGGGAGGCCAAGCCCATTGTAATGCTTTCCCTAGTAGGATTGAGGTCGTTGCATCAGATGTTGTCATTAAAGGTATTGTTCCGGTCTGTCATAGATATGCATCAATTTTATTTGATCTGAGTTCTACTTTTTCGTATGTGTCATCCTATTTTGCGCCATATTTGGATATGTCTCGTGATTCTTTGGATACTCTTTTTTATGTGTCTACACCCATTGAGGATTCTATTGTGGTGGATTGTGTCTATCGCTCTTGTTTGGTCACTATTGAGGGTTATGAGACTATAGTTGATCTTCTGTTGCTTAATATGGTTTATTTGAATGTGATTCTGGGTATGGATTGGTTATCTTCGTATGATGCTATCCTTGATTATCACTCTATGACTATGATGTTGGCTATATTGAGGTTACCAAGGTTGGAGTAGAGAGGTTTCTTGGGTCATGTTCCTAGTAGAGTGGTGTCTTTTCTGAAGGCTCAACGGATGGTTGAGAAGGGATGCTTAGCATAGTTGGCCTTTGTTAGAGATGTGAGTGTTGATACTCCCACAATTGATTCAGTCCCCGTGGTTAGGTAGTTTTTATATGTTTTCCCTGCAGACCTACTGGGCATGCCACGCGATAGAGATATTGATTAAACACACCTTAAAAGCGTTTCTTACTTTTTCTCTGTACTAAACTAAATAAGCATTTATCTAAATTCTTTTCGTGGATAAAACTAATTCGGAAGCTGAATCTTATGTTGGGATGCAGCAGAGCATCGCAAAGCACTTATCCTTTTTTGCTTCACAACTAGAGTTATTAATAGTGTCAACGACCGCAGTCAAAGCCCATTTGGATTGGCTTATTTTAAGTATTTTTAAGCTAAAATAACTTTTAAGCCATTTTGTAATATTTAGATAGAGTAAAAAAGTATTTTTAAGCACTCGTTTTTAAACTAAAATGACAAAAAAAAGAAGTCAAAAGTCAAAACTAAAATTCCTAACTTATCGCTTTTGGCTTAAAAGTGACATACAACAAGCCCATCCAAATGGGCTCTAAATCTCAACCATCCAACCAGACAATGCGGGGTGTGCTTCAAATCCTAGTACGTAACTCACAAACTCCAGTCGATATACTAAGAGCCCGTTTGGAGATAAGAATTTTTTTATTTTTTTCAAAACTTTTTTACTTTTTTTCGAAATTAGTGTTTGGCATAAAATTCAAATTTTCACTTGAAGATGAATTTTGAAATTTTTAGAAAATTTGAAAAACTCCAAGAAGCTATGTTTCAAAATTTTCACTCATATCACTCACAAAACTTCAAAAACAACCCAAAATTATATTCATGTTCAAACACAACTCTAATTCTAAGATATCATTTTCACTTGAATTTTTTTCGAAATTTTACAACTCTTATGTCCAAACGCCCACTAAGTTTTCAATTCCAACATTTTAATTTGGTAAGTCTTTTTCACATTCTTAAATATTACTTATTGTTTACCTCGAAAATGCGAGTAACAATTAAATTTGATTTATGATTTTAAAGATATGTGATTTAGTTCAATAAACAATTAATAATCAAGAAATATAAAGTATAAATGAAGGAAATAAGTGAATCAAACCAGTGTTACTTAAGCAGTATCGACCTCGAGATGAACCAAGAACAATAAAGATAAAGGTCAATTATGATGGACAATGAGAAAGTAGAGAGTATATTATTTTCCAATGATTAGATGATCTTTACAAATGATTGAGGTCCCCTTTATATAATAGAGGAATCCTAAATAAGGTACATTTTCATTTACAGTAAGGGATCTTATTGGGACAACTGTCTAACCGCCTAGTACGAAATCGTACAATTCTATTCCGGGATTTGCGCCATGATTTTGGGAATGTGGCAGGAATCTCGTTCATTCTGTTAGAAATTCATAATGGTATTATTTTGGGGTCGAGCATACTCGACTTCGGTATTCATCGTACTTCGATTCTCGGCCATTGCATCCTATCTTCGAGTTTGAGTCTGGTCCATCGGGTTCAAACTCGACCTTGCCTGAACTCGAGCTTAAGACGATCCCTCGAACTTATAGATTGAAGGCTTATGATTTTGACCGTATACACTTATGTGCAGTCAACTAATACACATAAATAAAAACAGAATGATTACTAATTTTAATTTTGATATAAAGAAGTATGTAATCTGTAATTCAAAAGTGTGTTCTTTGCGTATTACTCAGAAGGTAAATACAACCGCACACCACAGAGCTGGTCCTTCTCTTGGCTTCACAACTAGTAGTCATTAATACAGTCAACATAATGCCGTAAGTCAAATGAGCCAACCAGATAACGCCACATGTGCTCCAAGTCTTGTTCGTAACTCAACAAACTCCAATCAACTAAAATTCATAAAACTCGTTGGCGTCCGCTCTGCTCCCTTAGAATTTCTCCAGTCTCTAAACAGAGTCAAAGTTTCTGTATCAAAAAGTCCTTGAAACTTGAGCTAAACTCACAGTTTGCAACTTTACAAATTTGTATTCTAGGGTTTCATCTCTTCGCCGTTTGTTCCGATCGCGATTATTTAACGCTTTTCTGATCAAAAGCTTTGCCTTGCGCTTTTCGCAAAATATATGCTGTTCATTAGCTGCAGGTACGTGTTTGCGATTTTCTGTTTTTCGTTTTCTCGACAATTTGCGTTTTCTTATGGACGTTTTGTTTCTACGTTTTGATTAGAACTACAGAAAATGATAAGCAGCTGAAAATGTAGATAGTGTTTACTGATATATCCATTGAAAGTGTTGTATTTTGACGCTTTTCTGATCACAAGATTTGCACTTTTCAATGTGTGAGCTCTTCATTAGCTGAAGTACGTGTTTTCGATTTACTTTTCTCGTTTTTTTGAGAATTTGCATTTTTTTTTGCCTTTTTACGTTTTGACTAGAACTACAGAAAATGATAAGCAGCTAAAATGCAGAGAATATTTACTGATATATCCATCTAAAGTGCTATATTTGCATTTTGCTCAGCTCAGTTTGACCTAATTTATTATTTTACAGCTTTTCGCAAGTTCAGTTCTTGTGCTATTATTGGAGGTGTAGTCGTGGAGTGACTTTAGCATAATATTTCTGGAAGTTTTCAGTGGTGTCTTAATGATCGTCAAGACACTGCCAAAAACTTACAGAAAAATCATGCTAAAGAAAGAGAGGGCTCTTACACTTAAGAATGGCAGGAATATTATGAAATTTAATGTGTTTCAATAGAGCCAAGTTTTGGGGGCGTTTATTAGGGAGCTTTATCAGAACAAGGGTGATACAGACAATAGCTGACAGGTGGAAAGATACAAGCATTAAAGCATGCCTTTCAAAACTAAAAGGGAGATCCAAGGGACAGGATTTTAAATCAAGAAGTAAACATTGCACGAATTCTGTTGTTGATCGTAGATATTATTGGAGCATATGAAATCTCCATATTGTTCCTGGTGTCAAATGTTCAATCGAGGGATGAACTGTAAAACTTTAGATAATGTTGAGTTTTGCTTTACCTTTGCAAGCCGTGACACTGAGGTTTTCCTTGTCAAGGTCATTATGGTCAGAGTGTCAAGTTTAAGCATGGAAAGCATGGGAAATTCGATCATGGAAAGCATGGCAAGTTTAAGAATGTCAAGGGCGGGATGTTCATTAGGAAATTCAAGAAGTGGAAGTGAACTAGTTATGGTATCACCAATTGTTTTTGTCAATTTGTTTGTTGAATTCTTTTGGGATCCTTTCAAGCTCTACAAAAGATCTTATGTTATCGAGGGAAAAAACTACGGAACTTTATAAATGAATTCTGCTTTACCTTTGCAAGTAGTAGCACTGAAGTCCTTTTTTTCAAGTTTCTTTTGCATAGACTTCTCCATAATGATATTGTAAATTGTTAATACACAAGTCATAACTTAACCATTTAGTTAAATACTTTAAATAAGCCAGCAGTGCCATTTCTATAATGCTTACTAAGTGTGTTCTTGTTCAGCAGAACACAAGCAGCTATGGCTGTATTCTGTTTATTTCATGTCAATGTTGCACGAATTTGTATGCCATTTATTGGCCCAGAAGTATGACACAACCTCGAACATAGCTATAGTATGATATGTATCTTTTCTAATTATTGGATATCTTTGCGTCCCAGGTGTTTGGATGCTGAAGATCTGTCAGTCAAGTTGTGCCCATTGATCAATACTATAAGCAAGGTAGTGTGGCTCCTGATATGGCTTCTGGTGGTATAATTCCTTCAGCAGGTGGAAAACCTCAAACTGATGCCATGCTTGTCGACAAACTTCCTGAAGAAATAAATGAAATGAAGATCAGAGATGATAAAGTAGAAAAGGTTGTCTCTTGGAAAAGGACTACATATTCTGGTCGGTTCGTCTGGACATTTTTCCTTGTTACCCTTGGTTTATCTTTGTCAGTTTCACCTGTGATAGGAAATGGAAGCAGCTGTAGTGGATGGAAATGGAACAGAAAAAGGCCACATCATTGTAACAACTATTGGGGGGAAAAATGGCGAGCCTAAGCAGGTAAGAACTTTTTATCTCAGTTTTCAACAATTGGGTTCAAGCTCTTAACTTTTTTGTTACACTTGTCAATTGGGTGATACATGACTAATATCTTGTAACGGATTTAATATTTATTTCATGAGTACTACAAATTAACAGGATGAATTGTTGAGAAAGGAATTAAATCTCTTTGCATTAGATTCTTTTTGTCTTAGGAACTCAGAAAGTAAACTTAGATCAAAGTTAAAATTGGAATTGATCTATAGATTCAACGAATAATTCTCTTTGTAAAATTTCCTTTTTTAATTGGCTTAATTATTGGAAAGTAAAGTTCGATCGTGCAGCAATCAAGTCACATGTATCTTACATATTGATACCTAACATTTTTCCACAGTGGTGATGAAATATATAGTACAAAATCTATCCATTTTCCAAAGCGATCAGATCCATTCATCCATAGATCTATTTACTCAATTGCAGACATTTCTAGAACACCTCTAGCAGAGGGGCAATTAGTCAATTTTGAAAGACGCCATTTTTTTATTTAGTAGCATATGTTTATGCACCCAAGGGGTGTGGCCAAGTAGTTAATGAAGTGAGCAAAATCACGAGGGCTCAGGTTCAAATTCCAGCAATGATTTGTTCCATCGGCCTAAGACTTAGTGGATAGAGTTGCTCGGTAAATATGATGGTGGGAGGTAGCAGTTACCCCATAGAACAATCGAGGACCACGCAAGTTGGTTCGAACACCACCGTAAAAAACAAGTGGCATATGTTTATCTGAACAATGATAAAAAAAGCATATATTTATCTGGTTTAAGTTTTGAAAAAACAAGAAGTCATGCTCAAATATATTAGTAGCTGGTTAGGTATGTTAGTAGTGTGCTTGTAAAGTTCCGATGATGTTTCGGATAATAAGTGATGTGCATTAGAGATATCTTCCTTCCATTTCTTCAGTTTTTGAATATCCTGCATGGTTATTTATATCTGACAATTTTCTTTTCACTGTTCTGGGGAATGGGAATTGCGCAAGTGGGTTAAATATACCGAAACAAAATTGGTCAGTTCAATGGCGGCATAAATCAGTCAATTTTCTGGTATGAAGGGCACAAATATTTTAGGGAGAGCCTGTTGAACACTTAAGTCTAGATAAAAATTCCTTAGAGGATAACTTATACTAGGGAATACAGGAAATCTGTGGGGTGGCAGTGGCACAAACCCACTCAACGCTATAATGACCATGTATGTGCAACCTACTCAGCTATGTTGTGTCAACGTACTTTTCTAATTATCTTCCACGTTTCCTTTTATGCATTTTTCTCTAAGTTTTAAAAGCTTTCCTTCGCTAATTTATTCTCTTTTGGCATTCAGACCATTAGTTACATGGCCGAGCGTGTCGTTGGACAGGGTTCCTTTGGAATTGTGTTCCAGGTACAAATTGTTTATATTTTACAGATGTTTACCGCTGTTAATTAAGGCATATTGTACGCAGAGGGTTGGAACACATGTAGCACAGTCATACTACCCTTTTGTTTTTATCCAGATTCATCTAAAAGCTTGCTACTGATTTGGAAACTGTGTGTATTTTCGCAGGCCAAATGCCTTGAAACTGGAGAAACTGTAGCAATAAAAAAGGTTTTACAGGATAAGAGATACAAGAATCGTGAATTGCAAACAATACGCCTTCTTGATCATCCTAATGTTGTTTCTCTGAGGCATTGCTTCTTTTCAACCACAGAAAAGGATGAGCTTTATCTAAATTTGGTTCTTGAATATGTACCTGAGACTGTATACCGTGTGTTGAGACATTACAGCAAAGCAAACCAAAGGATGCCTATGATTTATGTCAAGCTCTATACATATCAGGTTTTCCTTTTTAAAAGGCAAATTCATGTGCTATAGCAACACTAATTCTGAATACTTGTTACGGCTTATTTTGTTTTGTTTTTCTAAATTTGTTGCAGCTTATGACTGTTGGTGAGCTTCTTTGTTACACTTGAGGATATTTATTGCAAATTATGTTTTTATTGACAATACACATCTTCAGATTTTCAGAGCTTTGGCTTACATACACGGGATAGGAGTCTGCCACAGGGACATCAAGCCTCAGAATTTACTGGTCTGTATTTGAAGCTTTAGAGACTGCCTATTAAAGGTTTATGATATTGACTACTGCAGTTTGCTGTGGCAGGTCAACCCCCACACACACCAGCTTAAGCTCTGCGATTTTGGGAGTGCAAAAGTTCTGGTAATTGTAACTTGTAATATAAAGCTTGTGCCTGTACTCGATAGTTGACTAACTGCAATTATGAAGAATTTATTTATCTGTTCTGTGGTTGACCTACAGCAGTTTTTCAACATAAAAAGTTGTTAGCAATGTCATTTTTATCACTTGCTCTATTTCATGCAGAAGAGGAACCCTCGACATAAGTGATTTGTCCTGTAAACCAGGAATGATTGTGGTTGTACACCATTTTTTGCGATAAGTGATTTTGGTTCTACTATCATGATGGTTACACTTAGTATAGTTGCTAGAGTTTTGCAGGTGCTTTTGCACTGTTCTATTTTCTGACGCTGAGTATTTATAGTTGAAATAGTCCTTATTCTTTGAAGGGTTTATGTCATGAACATGATCTGCCCCTTTGAGTTTTGTCTGTCAACCAAGTAATAAACAAGTAAACTTCAACATTTTAAAATATAGAGAGGGAGATTTACCAGAAAAGAAAGTGCTTTTCTTTAGTGTCAATCAATCAAGTTGGACTTGATCAGTTTCCCTAGAGGCAGACACTTTATTCTTTTCTCCATTACATTTTTTTCTATGCATATAGGGGGATGGGAAGATTTCAGCTCAATCTTATCTTGTGTTTATTTTTATCTTCATGTTCCTCTTTAATAGCTGTCTAAAGTTGTCTACTATCCTTCAGGTCAAAGGCGAGCCAAATATTTCATATATTTGTTCTCGTTACTATCGTGCGCCTGAACTTATTTTTGGAGCAACTGAATACACGTTTGCAATCGACATCTGGTCTGTGGGTTGCGTCCTTGCTGAACTGCTTCTTGGGCAGGTCTTATTCTATCAGAATTGAGTTATTTAATTTTACACAGAGGAACGGTGTCATAATTCTTGATATCTTTCTTATCCTTTTCCTGTTGCAATGTCCACAGCCCCTCTTTCCCGGTGAGAGTGGAGTTGATCAGCTTGTTGAAATAATCAAGGTATCTTCACTTTAGCAATAATGAACTTAATTTTGTGATCTTCCGACTGCTGAAGCAATTGTACTAAATCTTGTATGGTTTAGGTTCTTGGAACACCAACTCGGGAGGAAATCAAGTGTATGAATCCAAATTACACCGAGTTTAAATTCCCACAAATCAAAGCTCACCCTTGGCACAAGGTAAGGTTCATGGTCCCTGTTTCTACATACATAACGCACTGATGCATTGCATGCACACCATTATACTCATTGCCATGTTCTTGTTGTGCTCAGATTTTTCATAAGCGGATGCCTCCCGAAGCCGTGGATCTTGTGTCAAGGCTTCTCCAGTATTCTCCAAATTTGAGGTCCACAGCGGTGAGTATAAAACTTTTTCCCCTCAAATATCTCAGCTGCAAATATAGATGCGTCAGACAGATCAAGTAACGATATTAAGAAGGTAGTAATGGTCAAACTCCAGACCACAACTTGAGGGGAGCAAACAATTGTGTAATTCTGAAAGGTTAATCAGGAGTCTTTCCTCTGGGCATTGCTTTTAGATTGTGGAACCAGGACTAACTAAAGGGCTTCATAATCACAGTAACAGGACCACAACCTCTTAGTAAAGTGTACATTTCTTCCCCTTGTTTAGGATTTCTTATTGAGACAACTATGTTTTGTTCTTTGCCAAAAATAAAAGTGTAGGTTCTATTAGCCCCGGACTGCAGTTGTTTTTACTCTCTTTATTTCTGAACACTGGACAATATATTTCCATGTTTGATTAGGCCAAGCTACCTAAGAGACCATAGAGATGGCTTTTCGCGTTTTCGGGCGGGGGGTGGAGTGGGGTGGGGTGGGGTGGGGTTGGGGATAGAACAAAAATTTCCTTCGCATCTTACACCTTTAAAACGCTGTAGAACACAGGTTAAGTCCTGAATCACAGTTACTTGTTTCTTGACTGAAAGATTAATATTCTCTAAGTTTTCCCATTGGGGGCTACTTAAAGCCCATTTGTGGCTGATATGAACTCTGCCCTTGTTATGTTATCCAAAAAATGAATCTTGATCTCGTTGTATCATTGATGTTATGCAACTATATCTACTAAATGCTGTATGAAATAAAATTGTGCGTTATTTATGAAATCGGATCAAGAGGGAATTACGATTACCTGATTTAGTGGCATTTTGTGTTATTATTGGGGTTTTAGTCCCTGTGCTTGTTGTGTGGCATACCAAAAAATGTCTATTATGTGTTTTAGTGATATTGATTCCTATTTGCAGTTGGAGGCTTGCACTCACACTTTCTTTGATGAACTCCGTGACCCTAAGGCTCGTCTGCCTAATGGTCGGCCATTGCCACCTCTTTTCAACTTCAGGCCTCAAGGTTTAATCATTCCTTTCCAATGCTTTTAGGAATTGATCTTTTCTTCATTACTTAATTTTGTGAAATTTAATTTGCAGAGCTGAAAGGAGCGTCTGCAGAGCTCTTAAACAAACTGATACCAGAACACGCTAAGAAGCAGTGTACCTCCCTTGGTTTCTAGGCTTTGTGAATGTTGTGTATCTTATGTATACTTATTTGTGACCACTTTATTTATGCTCTACTTTGGCAGAAACTGTTTGACACTGCCAATTTCTTCCTTTCCATGAAAACTGTTGACTGAAAAACATTGTGAAAGTTGTGCCAATACCACCTAACTTGGACTTCCGAAGGACTGGGCCTTTGATTCCTTTATCATTTTCTGATTCCAAAACGGAAAGGGAAAAATAAAGGACTTTATTGTGAAGCAGTTCAATTTGAGCTGAAATATCACCTTCATGTGCTTAGCCATTACATTTTTGCTTTGTGTGTTCGAAAGGGATGGCACTTGTCAGAGCCAGAACTATCTTAGGTTGGTTCGGGCAATCCTCAATGCGGAGGTTTTATATGGTACAAGAAAATTGTGTGTGTGTGTTGGGGAGAGGGGGTGGGGGTGGGGGGTGAGGTAGCCCGTTGAAACGAATTCTAAACTGGCATGATGTTGCTCGAGTTTAGATAGATCTAGGATTTGAAGGTGGGGTGTCACATATCCTTTATTGTACCTTGTAATAAGTAATATAGAGTTTGTTTGGAACGTTTGTTCGGTTTATTTTTTTTAGTTTATTTGGACAATTGAATAGGTATTTTTATATGCAAATTTAAAAATTACATCTCTTTCCTAGACTTTACTTGTGAGATTTCACTGGCTATATTGTTATATGAAAAGTAAAAATTGGACGGGGTGCCCTATTTGATCGCCCCTATTTAACCTGTACCACTTTTTATTTTTTTAACTTGTATCCACTGTTTAAACTTCAGGCCTTCTTTTTCGGGTAACAATGATTTTATATGGTGTTTGTAAACATATTTTAAGATAGTTTATGATGTATTATAGTAGTGAGCTGTAGTGATGCTTTATTTTGTACTATTGCTTAGGGTTTTTTCTTTTCTTTTTCTTAATTGCAAAATGGGTTCGTTAAAATTTAAGAGAAATTCTCAATCCAAAATTCCTATCAAGGCCCAAGTTTTTTATTTTGAACGAAAAAAACTAAAAGATGAGATTAAGTGAAATGTTTATTTTATTGAATTTTTTAATTTTGGAGGCTCTATTGAACGTTCTTGCTAAAGATCATAGATAAAATAATAGAACAGAGAAAAAATATAAAAAAAGAATAATAATGAACGGTAAGTACGAATTGGGCGGTTGCCAAAAAAGAAAACGACCGGAACAAAAGAAATAAAAAGCACAACGAAAATGGAAAGTCTGACAAGGTTCAAGATAAATTCGAACTTGAATTTTACACACGAAAAAAGCTTTCAATGAGGTCTACCAGTCATATCACCTTTGTCTAATTTGTAACTGGGGATGACAGGATCAAATGTTTAACCTAATTTAAAAAATACTTTTTTACAAAAAATATAAGAGGAGTCATGCCAACAGAAAGGTCGTAAAAAGTAATGACCCTCAAGATTGGCATACTAATTTGTAAAACCATTTTTGGAGTCTTCTGCCTTATTTCAATGGTTTTTTAAAAACTATTTTTGGGGGCTTTCGCCTTCTCTCAACATTTGAAAAAACTTTCTTGGATTTTCTCTAACTATAATTATCATGATTAGTACAACGAAAGCAAGATTGCTGTTCAATATTCTTTATTATGGGATGATTGTGATGAGAAGAAATGATAAACATATAGCGGCGTGCAACCCGATCCCATAAATATCCTCACAATCAGGTCTTCGGTAGGGGCGGATCTAGAGCGTAGAATACAGGTTCTCGGGAACTCAGTAACTTTTGCATAAACCTTGAATTTATATTAAAAAATTCACTAAATATTTGTAAATATATAATTGTGAACCCAGTTATTATTGCATATTAATATGAAATTATGGTAGGAACCCATAAGGCTCAAATCCTAGATCCGCCTCTGGCCCTCGGCCTCACTCAATCATCAATCTCTCCAGTCTCTCAAGCTCACAAAAATCATGATAATCAGCCCAAACAATAATGATACAACGTTTAAAGAAATGGCAACAGAGACTGAGATATGATATGCAATTAATAGTTGTGACTGAGTGCGTGATTTCAAATTAAGCAAATAATTCAACATGTAATGTGAGCTCTATGGGACCCAACAATACCAACATGTATCCTAAGCATGATTTCTAACATGACTTGCAGCTCAATTTCTCTAACATATGGTGAATAAACGGATAACAACAAGATTATTCTATTATACAGCTCCATGGAATTGACTAAATCACAATTCACACGGTGCACGCCCATATGCCCGTCACCTAACATGCGCATCACCTCAGCATCAATCACATAACACGTAATTTGGAGTTTCATACCCTCAACACCAAGTTTAGAAGTGTTACTTACCTCGAACTAGCCAAATCCAACACCGAGCAAACCAAACGATGCTCCAAAAATGCCATCCCGCACGTACCGACCTGTGAACGGATCGAAACTAGCCTAAAGAAACTCGAATACATCAAATAGTGCAAGAGGAACCAAACCCAATCGATAAAAGTCGAACCTTTAATCAAAAGTCCAAAATCGACCAAAAAGCCAAATCTGGGCCCGCACCTCGGAACCCGATGAAACTTACAAAATTCGATAACCCATTCAATTACGAGTCCAACCATACTAGTTTCGCTCAAATCTAACTCCAAATCGACGTTAAACTTCAGACAAAAAACCCCAATTTCTCTTTAAAATTCATAATCCAATAAACAAAATAAACGAAGATAGATTCACGAAATATAATCAAACTGAGTATAGAACACTTACCCAGTCCTTGTGATGAAATTTGCCTCCAAAATCGCTCAAATCCAAGCTCCCAACTCAAAATGTGAATAAAATAGCCAAGCCCTCAATATATCGCTTTTGCCCAGGTACCGCCGCACCTGCGACCCACTTAGCCACTTCTGCGGCGTCGCTTTTGCGGCAAAAGTTTCGCTCCTGCGAATGACCACTGGTAGACTTCCTTCGCACCTGCGGTAGAAGGTCCGCTTCTTCGATCACGCAGGTGCAAGTTAAAAATACGCTTTTGCGCTTCCATCACCTCCGCGTTCCCAGCACCGGATATGCGATCACACAGGTGCGGAAAATAACCTCGCACTCGCGACACTGTCCTGATCCTGCCATGCCACTTCTGCGGCCACTGCCTCGCTTGTGCGACATCTCACCTGCGCCCAACATTCCGCAGGTGCGATCACACCAGGACTACTCAAAATCCAACCTTAACAAAATTGATCGAAACAATTCGAACCTCGTTCGAAACTCCTCCGAGCCACTCATGACCTCGTCTGAATATACCAATAAGTCCTATAACATAATACGGACCTACTCGAGGCCCCAAATCCCGCATACATTGAAATGACGAATCGTACCTCAATTCGAACTTAATGAACTTTCAACTTCCAAAACTCGCACCGAAACATATCAAATCAACCCGGAATGAACTCAAATTTTCTACACAAGTCCCAAGTGACATAATGAAACTATTCCAATTCCCTAAACCACAATATGAACCCGATATCATCAAAGTCAACTCCCGGTCAAATTGAACTTTCCCAGCTTTCTAATTTTGAACTTTCGCCAATTAGCGCCGAATCCTTCTAGAAATATGCAATTGCAAATCCGAGCATATGCCCAAGTCTAAAATCACCATCCGGACCTAACCGAATCATCAAAACTCCGTAATGGGGTAAAATTCATAAAATTCAAACTTAATCAACTCTTCCAACTTAAAGATTTAATCATGAAATTCATTCTTCCAAATCGATTTCGAATAAGCTGAAAAATAAAACCGACAATTCACACAAGTTATAATACATCATATGGAGTCACTCATGCCCTCAAACTACCGAGCGAAGTGCAAATGTTCAAAACAATCGGCCGGGTCGTTAAAAATTCTTACCTAATTCCATAATCATGTTCGTGGTCTAATGTCATATTTATCAAAATCTAGGTTTTTCAACCAAAATCCTAATATTTCAAAAATTTAGATGTTAAATCTACCGATTTTTTTTGTATGAAGCTTACATTATATAGAAATCACTTACCTCCAATAGCTAGGTGAAAATCCCTCTCCAAGGAGCTCTAGAATCGGCCGAGAAATGTGAGCAATGAAGGAAATAAGCCAAGTCCCCATTTTTCTAAAAACACACTGCCCAGTTAACCCTTCTTCGCGATCACAGAGGTTCACTCGCAATCGCGAAGGCAAAGCTTCCATCGCCCGAGATTTTCTCTTTGTGAATGCGTGGGTAGACTCGCAATCACAGAGACTTGCCCAACTTGACCTTTGCGAACAAGGTCAAACCTTCACGAATGTGAAGGGTAATAGTGGATGCCCCCTCCCAGGCCTCGATCTTCTATGCAAACTCGAGATTACCTTCGCGATGCGAAGACCTCGGACCTCAAACCTACACGAATGCGACCACTTGATCTCGATCGCAAAGAAAAAATCACCCCACAACAAAATCCTTCATCGTGAATGCGACCCCTTCTCCGCGTTCACGAAGAAGGAAACCAGAACCAACAACTCAGCACTTTTGGCATAGCTCCGGGCGGTCCGAAAAACACCCGAGCCACTCGGGATCCCATCCAACTACACAACAAGTATATAAACATAATACAGACTTGCTTGAACCCTCAGAACACATAAAACAACATCAAAACGAAGAATCGCACCCCAAAACCAATAAGAATCAACTTATGAACTTCAAACTTCTTAACTAGCTCCGAACGCGCCGAATCATACTTAGACTACTCGGAATGACACCAGATTTTATGTACCTATTCCCAGGCTCGGAATCCCAAACATCCCTCGATAATACTAAAGTCTACTCCAAACCAAATTTAAAGAACTAGAAAACCTTCATTGAACCAACTTTTAACATTAAGCGCTGAATTGCTTCCGGATCACCCGAAACCCGATCCGAATACACGTCCATGTCCAAAATCATCATACGAACCTATTGGAACCATAAAATACCGGTTCCAAGGATGTTTACTCAAAATGTTGACTCAAGTCAAAGTTGGCCATCATAGGCCACTATTAAGGAACTAAGTGTTCTGATTTCAACCCGAATCCTTCCAAACCTAAACCAACAATCCCTGCGGGTCATAAAATAGTAAAAGCACATATGGGAAGTCTTAATTAGGGGAACGTGGATCTAGAAAGTAAACTGACCCCTCAGATCGTTACATTCTCCACCTCTTAAACAAACGTTCGTCCTCGAACGGGTCTAGAATCATACCTGGAGTGCTGAATAAATGCGGATATCTGCTCTGCATGCCCTCCTCAATCTCCCAAGTCGCTTCCTTGACTGGTTGACCCCTATAAACCTTTACCGCAGAAATTTTTTGGACCTCAACTGGTGAACCTGCATGTCAAGAATAGCAACTAGCTCCTCTTCATAACTCGAGCTCTTATCTAGCTGAAACGTGCTGTAATCTAACACATGCGACCTGTCGGCATGGTACTTCTGGAGCATAGACACATGGAAGATCGGATGAACTCCCGATAGATTGGGAGACAAAGAAAGCTTATAATAAACCTCTCCAACTCGCCTCAACACCTTAAATGGGCCAATAAACCCGGGGCTCAACTTGACCTTCTTTCCGAACCTCATGATACCTTTCATCGGCGAGACTTTCAAGAGAACCTTCTCGCCTACCATAAATGTTAAATCACACGCCTTCTGATCCGCGTAAGTCTTATGTCTAGAATGTGTCGTGCGAAGCCTCTCCTGAATCAACTTTACCTTCTCCAAGGCATCCTTCACTAAATTAGTGCCATATAACCTAGCCTTGTCGGGCTCAAACCATCCGATGGGCGAACGACGTCGCCGACCATAAAAAGCCTCAAATGGATCCATCTTTATGTTGGACTGATAACTGTTGTTATAAGAAAACTCGGCCAAAGACAAGAATCGATCCCCCATCCCTCTTAAATCGATCACACACGCTTTGAGAGGTATCCACCAGAATCTGAACTGTCCGCTCTGACTGCCCGTCGGTCTGTGGATGAAAGGATGTTCTGAGCTCTACTTCGGCGCCCAACTCACTTTGTACTCCTCTCCAAAAATGCAAAGTGAGCTGAATGACTCTATCTGAAATGATGGAAATAGGCACACCAAGCAACCAGACAATCTCCTGAATGTAAATCTAGGCCAATCTCTCTAAAGAGTACGTAGTCATAATAAGAATAAAGTGTGCCGAATTGGTCAGCCTATCGACAATGACCCAAACAACATCAAACTTCCTCAACATCCACGACAACCCAACTACAAAGTCCATAGTAATTCACTCCCATTACCACTCCGGTATAACCATCTGTTAGAGTCGTCCACCTGGCCTCTGGTGCTCACTTAACCAGTTGGAAATTTAGACATATCGATACATACTCAACTATGTACTTCTTCATCCGCCGCCATCAGTAATGCTGCCTCAGGTCGCGATAGGTCTTCGTAGCCCCAGGATGAATATAATACTGAGAATTGTGTGCCTCATCTAGAATTGTTTCCCTCAATCCATAAACATTAGGAATACATAAGCGACCCTAAAGTCACAGAACACCATCCTCGCTGATAGTAACCTCCTTAGCACCACCCCGTTGTACCGTATCTCTAAGAACCAGAAGGTGCGGATCATCGTACTGACGAGCCTTGATCTGCTCAAATAATAAAGACTGAGCCACAACACATGCAAAAACTCGACTGGGCTCTGTAATATCCAATCTCACAAGTATATTAGCTAAGGAATGAATGTCCAAAGCCAATGGCCTTTCCTCTAATGAAATATACCCATACTCTCGGCCTTTCTGCTCAAGGCATCCGCAACAACATTCGCCTTGCCCGGATGGTAAATGATGGTAATATCATAGTCCTTCAGTAATTCAAGACACCTGTGCTGCCTCAAATTAAGATCCCTATTCTTAAACAAGTGCTATAAGCTACGATGATCGGTGTAAACTTCACAGGACACCCCAAAGATAATGATCCCAGTTATTAAGAGCATGAACTATCGCGGCCAACTCCAAATCATGTACATGGTAATTATTTTCGTGGGGATTCAATTAACGTGAAACGTATGCAATAACTCACCCCTTCTGCATCAATTCACAACCCATTCCAACACGTGAAGCGTCAAAATACACAGTATTTATCCCTGAATCGGAAGGCAACACTAACACCGGTGTTGTAGTCAATTTTTCTTGAGCTTCTGAAAGCTCGTCTCAATATCATCGGACCATCGGAACGGATCACCCTTCTAGGTTAATCTAGTCAAAGGTGCTACAATAAATGAGAAGCCATCCACAAACTGGAGATAATAACCTGCTAGTTCCAAGCAACTCCTAATCTCGGTCATTGTAGTAGGACGAGGCCAACTCTGGACTACCTCAATATTCCTGGTGTCCACCTTAATACCCTCACCTGATACAACATGCCCCAACAATGCCACAGAATCTAAGAAGAACTGGCACTTGGAGAACTTAGCATATAACTTCTGTTCCCGCAAGGTCAGAAGCACAACTCTCTAATGTTGTTCGTGCTCCTCCATACTACGTGAGTAGATCAATATGTCATCAATGAAGACAATGACAAACGAGTCAAGATATGGCCTAAATACCCAGTTCATCAAATCCATAAATGCTGCTGGGGCGTTGGTCAAGCCGAAAGACATCACTAGAAAGTCATAGTGGCCATACCTAGTACGGAAAGCTGTCTTCTAAACATGCGAAGCACAAATCTTCAACTGATGATACCCAAATCTCAATTCGATCTTAGAGAACACACAAGCACCCTGTAATTGGCCAAGAAAATCATCAGTACGTAGCAACATGTACTTGTTCTTGGTGGTAACTTTATTCAACTGGAAGTAATCAATGCACACCTACATACTCTCCTTCCTTTTCATAAATAATACCGGTGCACTAATCACGCTCAACTATGTCTTATAAAATACTAAGCGGGCGTTGCAAATATAATCCGGGGTAGTATGCCCAGAGTCGATCCCACATGGAATTTACGTATCAATCAAGGCTTTAGAATACGCATCTTTTACTCAATCAATTCTCTCAAGACTTTTTAGTATAAATTGGTGATGTTATACTAATGCTACTGACAATAATAATAACTAGCAATTACTAACAATGTGTTGTAAACAATTATGATAAAGGT